>JAJOOS010026572.1:0-13083 GCA_029582725.1 Solanum chiquidenum
AATTTTCTGACTGAGTTCTGGGGAAGTTTTCTGTCACGGACCTGCAGGACGGACCGTGAGTCCATCTACGGTCCGTGGATGGTGTCCGTGAGTGCCACCTGTAACACCAGAAAATCTGAAATCTCTATTTTCAGATACGGGGTGTTACATTATGGGCATGAACAATTCAACTCAAGGACTTCATGGGTAACATATAATAGTCCTATGATTGGATATATAATCTCAAAGGGGATTAGAAACTCAATACTCAAGACTTAGAACTTGAAGATACTACTCCTCTCAATGATGCTCAATTTATGGAGTTTATGCGGAATTATGGGCATGAACGACTCAACTCAAAGGTCTACATAACTACATGGAACTCATGTATACGACTTTTCTCATTCTCTTACTTACTTCCTCAAAACTTAGTTCAAATCAATAGTTGATCTCAAAGGGTTCACAATCGAACTCAAAGACTTTCTTGAACTCTACTCTTAACTCTCTCTTGAATGTGAATTATGAATTCAAGAGTTATGGTTCATGATATGAAGGATATAGATGATAGTGTAGACTCATGAATACATTCTCCTCACTCTCATGCTCACTTACTTGAGTCTTGAAATAAGTTATTAGAAATTGTAGAAGACTCCTCAAAATGTTCGGAAGAACTCTCAAGACTTAACTCTTAACTTTACCTTGAATTTGAATTATTAATTTAAGGTTATGATTCATGTTATGAATGATTTCTAAGTGTTTGGAAGTAGTTTAAAGTGTTTAGAATCAAAAGGGGTGAATATACACTACAAAGGAGCTCAAACGGGACAACCGACGAAAAATAAGTGGGGGCAGACGACCCTGGCGCATTCCGGACGCGGGGCGCCAACCCCAAACTTCAGAGGCTTCATATGGGCGCATTGCAGGGGCGCCGCCCCAGCCTTTCTCCAGGCTAAGTTCGACGAATTTCGCCTCTCGTTTTCTGATCCTAAATCGCTTTTAATCGATTTTTTTTCTCAAGTTTTCTTTAGATTCAATTACCCAACCTAAGTACACACTAATCCACTCAAAACAATCACTTCATCTCAAGAAATCATCCAAACCCTAACAAAACAAGATTTAGAATGAACTTCAAGGACACCTATCAAGAACTTAAATCCTTCAACTTTTGAGAGTGAAATTACGCTGAAAATAACATCTTTGGCGTATGGGTGAACAAACCCAACACTATGGAAGCTTACATACCTCTTAGGGATCAAACCCATGGTGAAAATCATCGACAAAACTCAAGAACCTCAACGAATGCCTTGATCCTTTCTCTTTTCTCCTCCTCTTTTCTCTTCTTGAACTCTCAACTAAAACCTTATGCGTATATTAGGATTATAAAACTGAACCTAATCATATTAGACCCCTAAAACATTACTAAAAATGAATTAAATATGATTGGGTAAGGAAAAGACAAAAATACCCCTCTAAAATCCGGTTTTGACTTTCCTTTTCTAGACAGCCCAACTTCGAATGGACATATCTCCCTCATACGAACTCAAAACTGAGCAAACTCAGTGGAGTTGAAAATATAATTCAAAGATATTTCCTACGGTATCTGGTAGCACACCTAACTCATCCTGAGCTAGGAGTTATGGTCGTTTGAAGTCGACTCAAAACTCATACTTAGCTTAACTTGCAAAATTTCAGTTTTTGCTATTTCCAATTTAGTTCTTTTTGGAACTCAAGGTGCTACATCTAGTGACCTTAACACTCAAGAAATTTTTTAATTCCTTGGTAAAATCTCACTCACTACGAAGAACAGTTCAAGTCTTAGTTCGATTTTTTTTTGTTTTTTCTGGGGTGTTACAACATCAACCGAAAATTCCACGCATACGTATAGATGAATGTCATATGGCATAAGAAGGATGTTTTTAAATTATTTAAGCTTAACCCATCGGTGGCCCCTTAAAGTTGACATCAACTTTCACTTAGACACCTGAACTATACTTTGTTCATTTTAGACACCTCATGTAAAGTCCTGATGTGTCATTTTGACACTTTTTGTTGATATAGCATAGTGAGTGTGACCCACTCATTAACAGCGCGTTAGTCACTTTTTTAGCCAATTTTTATTTTATATTGCCTTATTCTTCCCCTTTTTTTAACCACCATTTTTTCAAGCTTGAACTTCTTTCATGGTGAAATATATTTGATGCTGCCACAAACGAGGAATCTAATTCCAAACGTTAGAGTTTTCCTCAAGATTTCCCAAGGATGATGCCTTCTTCCTCAATTTAATTTGAGAAAAAAAAACTTAAATTTGAAGGAAAAAAATGAAAAGTTGGGGATGAATAAAAAGTCACTAAAAAAATGAGATAATCCATTAAAAGAAACTTAACAATGTGATATGAACACATACACATTTGTATTTTTAAAAGTTCATTGGATCTTAGATTATTATTTTTTAGCAATAAAATTTGTAGAATTTTCTTTTAGCAATAAAATTTGTGGAGCTGCATTTATTTGAAAAAAATTTGAGTTACACAAGTTCACCAAAGTTATACCATAGAAGGATTGAACCATATTTAAGTAAAAAAGATAGAGAAAATTTCGGGTATATGGTAGAAGATTAAGGGGTGTGTGCTATTGTGCTTGTTTTTGCAACGTTGGAGAAGACGATGGGGTGGGAGTGGGGTGGGAGATGCTTCTTTTAAAGATTTTTTAAGGTGATTAAATCTTTTTTTTGTTATTATTTGAAAAAAGAAGAAGCCACGTGTCATCGATGCATTGGCCATCTTTTTTTATTTTATATAAATTGATAGTTTATTATTTAAGAATTATTTTTGAACAAAATGACAAGTGTCCTCATTTAATTTGACACTTTACACATCACCCGCGAGTGGAACACACTCACCATCATATTTTTGCTGAATGTAAAAAAAAATGTCAAAATGACATATCATGGCCTTACACGAGGTGTCTAAAATGAACAAAACTTAGTTAAGATGTCTAAATGAAAATGGAAAAATTGTATATAATAACAAACTATTAATTCAAATTAAATGTTATAACCATAGTTTGATTTAATTGTACCCCATAACAAACTGTTGTTATTTCGGTGAATCTCGCTCGCCACTTTCGTTCTCGTTGGCAGTCTCCCTCGCCTCTCTCACTTTTATACAAACACAAATGTATAAAATGTGTTTGTGTTTGTATAAAGCAAGAGAAAATTGTATATATACATATATTTTCGTTCCCCTCTCCCCTCTCCCAGATCTCGCTCGCCTCTCTCACTTTATACAAACACAAATGTATACATTGCGTTTGTGTTTGTATAAAGCGAGAGAAAATTTGTATGTATATACAAATACAAATGCATATATTTTCGTCCTATACACTTATGATTATACAAATACGATCTTCCCCTGCCCAGTTTTCTTTTGTCTTTCTCTCTTTCTCGCTTTATAGTTTATACAAACACATATTATACAATTAATCTTTTGTATTTGTATACCGAAACAGAAACAGATTATACAACTGCTTTCTTTTGTACATGTATAACAAAATATACATATTTATGTTTGTTATGGAGCGCAATTATGCAAACTATAGCTATAACATACAAATATGATTTTATGTTTGATATATGTGAAAGTTGTTAAATGAAAATTGATGTCAACTTTAGGGGGGCCACCGATGGATTAAGTCAATTATTTAATCAACTAGATGAATATTTTTAAATCTATCAATAATTAGGATGTTAAAATAATAACTCACATTACGTTTAAGTCGTTTTCTCCTAATTAAATGAGGCTAGCGAGATAGGCCAATTTTATCATAATAACCCATAAACGAATGTTGGATATGAGTCGAAAACAACAGTTGACATCGTCATTCATCGTCCACTATTTTTCTACCAAAACACGCAAGAATTGATTCCCAGAAAGGGAGAGGAATTGGGTATTCTTGATTCTTATAGAGATGCTAAATTTTAGTTTTGAATTTCACAATTGATTTGAGGGAAAAAAATGTTTGGATGCAAATGCTTCCGTTGGAGCAAAATTTCAGATCTTTCTTCCCGAGAACCTGATACTTTTCTTCTCCCAGAACCCATTCCTCAATGGCCTCAAGGTATGCAAAATCATCTTTTGTTGCCAATGTTAAAAGGGTTAATTGGATAATTAGATTTAACATGTGGGGTTTTATCTGTTGCCACTTTTTTTTTATAGTAATTGTGCCTATCCTTGCTCTTGCATTGAAAAGAATGTCTTTTTATTCATAACTGCTCAGTAGGGGCAGAGCTAACAAGGGTTCCATGGAAAGTTATATTGTTTATACCCTACATGTGTTTACTTTTTCATATTTCGAAACTCTAAGTGAAAATTCTGTCTCCGACACTAGCTCAAGGTGTCTCACTTTCTGCTCAGCAGGGGTGGAGCTAATAAGGGTCAAGGGGTTCATCCAAACCCTCTTTGATGGAAAAGTAGACGGTTTATATATGGTTAAGATTATTTTTCTTGGACTTCTTTGTGTGTTTACTTTTTCATGTATTGAACCGTGAAAATTCGGGATCTGCCACTGCTGCTTTGGGTGTCTCATTTTTTTGCTCAATGTCTGATTGACATTGAAATGCTTCCATGTTCCAGCTAAACTGGAAATTACACATCCATCTTAAGGGGCTTATAGTGGCATGCTTGCAATATTTTTCATCCAAAATATCGTGACTATGTTAGGGTCATTGGTCTTTTTATCTTAGATTGAACTAATAGGTTCAGTATTCAACGAGGTTCTCGTTTTTAATGTGGTTTGTTGACTGACAGTGATGAAATTTAAAATGATTATGTATTCTAAAAAAGAGAAAAGAATGTATGCTATTGCTTGTGCCTTGTGATAAAATATGCATGAGGTGGTGTCCACGGCTGATTCTTTTAGCACTGTAAAGAAAAGATTTTCTAATCTTTGTTGTGGTTTCCAAGCATGTTATTGAGTGTGAATCATTCTTAACTGGTAGTTTCTCTTATGCATTAATTTTTATGCTTTTAATTCTATTTGCCCCTTCGTACAAGGGCTCTACAAGTTTCAATACACTAGTCTGCGAAGATGCTGCTGTAGCTTTTTTGATTGATAGGCACAGGGATAATGAGCAGTAAAATGGATACTTCCTGATGTTATTTTGTTCTACAAGAAATTGAAATTACCACAAATTTCTGAATTGTGAATACCTTCTGAAAGTTCCACATACTTTGTTTGATCCGTAAAATCTTATGTAATACTGGTTTCAAGATTTATCTTGGTTTTCCTTCATGATTAACTTCCATATATTAAAGCAAGAGGTTGTTTCCTGACAATTTCTTGTTCAACTGATTAAGTTTCACTTCAATTTTCCTCTCTTCCTGTTCTCTATGTTGTACTTTCATTCTTATCTGACGAGAGGTGTTTTGCCACTCGAAGAAGACTTGAAATAACTTTGCAGACTGATTTGGCAATTTGCTGGATCCGTTATCACGAAACTTGGAAATCACAATTTTCAACCTGAATCCACTAAATGAAATTCTTACGAGTTGGGATAAGTTTGTATTGGATAGTTTATGATTCTTTGTTGTTATTTGAGACCAAAGCTAATTATCTCATGTTCTAAATGAGTTACTTGTTCAGCTTCTAAGTTTTCATTGTGATCAAATGACTCTTGTGGGTTAAATGTAAGAGTTTGTCATTCAATTTCCTGCTTTTTCTTGGAGAAGATTGTCTAGGTTCTTGGACATGCATTAGTTTTCTCAGTCGTTTGATATGATGTGTCTGTTTATGGGTTGTCGAATCAGAACTGTATCCCAATAGACTGTTAGAATCATGTTAGCGGATTGCATACAAACCTATATTAATTCCTTTATTGAAAATTAATTAAGAGGAGAACACCTCTAATTTCAAATTTTTTCCTGCTCTCTTCCACTGTCTCAGGATGTTCTGGTACAGGATTCGCTAGCGGAACAATTAAACTAGGGGAACTGGAGGTTCATAAAATCAGTAAGTTTGACTTTGTCTGGGGTTGTAATTTGTCACAAGATCGGAAACAGGGTGTTAGCTTTTATAAGCCAAGGGGGGTGCCTGATGGATTTTTCAGCCTTGGCCACTACTGCCAATCTAACAAGAAGCCTCTACGAGGGTTTGTGCTTGTTGCTCGGGAAGTGGCTAAACCTGAGGCAGAAGATCATTGCAGTGGAAATCCTTGTTTGCCTGCGCTCCAGAATCCCCTTGATTACACGTTAGTCTGGAGTTCTAATGATGGAACTGAAGAAAATTTCGATGGATCCGGTTACTTCTGGTTACCTCAACCACCTGAAGGTTATAAAGCCCTGGGGTTCATTGTGACTACTAAGCCTGTTAAACCTGAGTTAGGGGAAGTCAAATGTGTTCGAGGTGACCTCACTGATGAATGTGAAACTTACCGCTTGATACTTAAAACCAGCTCTGTGCTTTCAGAAGTACTGGCAATTTGGAGCATAAGACCGCGGCATAGAGGAATGCATGGTAAAGGTATTTCAGTTGGTACCTTTTTCTGCAGTAGCTATTGGAGCACAGGGCAAGAGTTAAACATCGCATGCCTAAAGAACTTCGATACGAGTCTACAAGCAATGCCAAACCTTGATCAGATTCATGCAATCATTAGGCACTATGGTCCTACTTTGTTTTTTCATCCCAGCGAGACCTATCTTCCATCTTCTGTACAGTGGTTCCTTGACAATGGCGCAATGCTCTATACAAGAGGCGATTCAGTTGCTAAGCCCATTGAGCCTGAAGGTTCCAATTTACCTGGTGGTGGGACAAACGATGGCCAATGTTGGATTGATTTGCCTAGCGATGTCCGCAGGGATATTGTCATAGTTGGAAATTTAGAGAGTGCAAAACTTTATGTTCATGTTAAGCCAGCCTTAGGTGGTACTTTCACAGATCTTGCAATGTGGATTTTTTGCCCCTTCAATGGACCAGCTACTCTAAAGGTAGGAGTAGTGAATGTTTCTCTAAGCAAAGTCGGTCAGCATTTAGGTGATTGGGAGCATTTCACTCTCCGAGTGAGCAATTTCACAGGAGAGTTGTGGAGTATCTATTTTTCTCAACATAGTGGTGGTGAATGGGTGGATGCTTATGATTTGGAGTTCATTGCAGGAAATAAAGCTATTGTTTATTCATCAAAGAGTGGCCATGCTAGCTTTCCTCATCCTGGAACTTACATTCAAGGGTCCTCAAAGCTAGGGATTGGAATTAGAAATGATGTTGCACGTAGTAATCTCTACGTAGATTCAAGTACCCAGTATGAAATTATTGCAGCACAGTATCTCGGACATGAAGCTGTTAGTGAGCCATGTTGGTTACAATATATGAGAGAGTGGGGTCCAACCATTATTTATGACTCAAGAAAGGAGCTTGAGAAAATTGTTAATCGCTTGCCAATAATGGTTCGAAATTCAGTACAGAGTATTTGTGATAAGCTGCCAATGGAACTGTTTAAGGAGGAAGGCCCTACTGGGCCAAAGGAGAAGAACAACTGGTTTGGAGACGAAAGATGGTAGCACATTTCTTTGTCTATGGGTATCTTACTCTTGCCAGTAGATCAGAATTGGCTTGTTGTACCATTATGTACAGATTCATATTACTCTACGACTGGGCTTTGTAGTTGCTTTAGTTTAGCAATATGTGAGGACGGACTACATTAAGGATCCTACAAGTCCATAGTCTATAGCAGGAGTTATGTTGATTATTTGGTTTTCTACAGAAGGGAAGCAGAACACACTACTCATAAACCAAAAGGGCATCAAGAACGCGGTAATCCTTCACCTTAAAGCAAACTAATTCTTGTTATCACCATTTCATTCTGCACCTATCACAATGTGCTGCTTCTCTTTCATTGTGGCATCAGATTGTCCTTTGTGAGCTGTGCAAAGTTTAATGAGGACGCTCCTCATTGAACTTCATTGCAAGTTATATAGGTTTGGCATTGGCAGTCTCCCGTGCATCCCTCTAATCTAAACAGGTAAGAAACTTGGAGAATGATCATTTGGTTCGCAAACAAAGTCATGCAGGGAGAACAGTATAGGGATTGTGTTACAGGGATTATTTAGTGTAAATGTTTAAGTTCATTGCACTTGTATATACTGTGTGTATATATTAATAGAAGTCCACAATTTTAACCTTGTTTTTGAAGTAAATAGAAGATACAAAGATGAGATTGAGGCTACTTTGGTCTTTAAGATGTTTTAGTTAGTTGATTTAACTACCTAAAAGGTTAAAAGTTAAGAATTATTTGGTCCCCTCTGTTACAAGAAAATTGTTTGGTAATTTGATGTTTTTAGTTGGACCAGTTCTGTTATGAACCATTCATTCAGCATCAGGTATGCCTATTGTCTACTGTTGAGGAGGAAGCTATAGCTCAACTAGACCTTCATTTGATTATATTGTGTACTTCAATTTCACATGATGCGATATGTACTGTGTTTGACTGAACGCGAAATTTTAGGATTTTTTTTTCAAAAAAGTAGAGTGTAACTAATTATCTGCATGAGTCAACTAGAAAAAAGGTACCTCTTTCACATTTTACTGTCATGAAAGTGAGAGGTACCCTCACATTTAAGTACTCTATATTAATATTATTATTATTATTATTATTAATAGTTATAATAATAATAAATATAAATGTTATGATGGAAGTAAAAGCCACGTCAACCAGAATATTTGATGATTAAGTTTGAATGTGTTTTACGCATGGAACAACTAAATTAGCTCAATAATAGCAACAAGAACAATTGATCATTAAATTTGAATCAATTATATAAATTCACACTATTCATGGAGCTCTATTACACTCATCTCAATCTAATATTAAAAAAACACTATATTATATTATATTCATCTATTTAAACGACCAATTAGGATGATTTTTGAATTAATAAAAAAACTATATATGTAAAAAAACAACAGAAAAGAATATAAAAAAATATCCTTAAATTATGCGAAATATAACAAAAATGTCAATGATCCAAAAAAAAAAAAAACATGTCGCCTATACTTTTGTCTAAAAATACACCTATAATTATTTTTGGATAAAAAACGTCATTTTCCTAATAATTTTTTTTAATAAAACATTACTTTTAAAGAACTTTTGTTTTACATTTTTCTTTTAAAATCACTTAAACTAATATAGAAGTGAAAACTAAAATCAGCTTAATAAAACGATCCTCAGACCACAAAAATTAATTATTATTTTTAATTTTTTTTTAAAAAAAGTGAAAAGTAATCTTGTGTCTTTTTAATCTCCTTTTATCAATTATCATAGAATTACCTGATCTATTTTTTAAATTGATAATAAAGTCATACATATAAGATTATAGTAATCTCTTCACTAATTTTTATTTAGATAATCAATTTTTAAATAAAGTAAAAAGTATTTTTATTTTCTAATCTTTTTCAAAAGTAAAATAAACATTTGTTAATATATTTCTTGATTTTAAAGTTTATATTAAAAAGGGGGGGAGGGGGTCAACAATAACTCGAGCCATGATATTTTAAAGATATTTAATGATTAAAAGTAATGTAAGAAATTTTCCTATTTTATGATATTATGATTGTTATATCTTTAACTTTAAAATCAAAGCGAATGCTTATCGTTCTTCAAATTTAAAAATATTCAGAAATAAAGATATTTCTTATTTTATTAAGAAAAGAAGTTTTACGTTATCAAAATAAAAATTAATGATGAATTACTGCAATCTTATATATATGAAAAATTCATAATGATTTTCAATACTTCTTATTAAAAAGGAACGTTTTTAAAAGAGTTTTTGGCTAAAATATTCCTCAAATATACTCTAAATTTAAACATCTTTTTACTACCACAATGAGCAAAAAACATCCCTTAACTATCCTATAAATGGCAAGATTCACCCTTCCATTTTTTCCTTGATAGAAACTAACGGTTAAATTCATTTTCTTTCATGTAAATGGAGCTAGAATTAAATATGGAAAAATATATGACGTTTTTCACATATTAAAATTGTGATTCTTCTCACATGAATATGATGAAAATACATAGTAAAATATTTATAAAAAGTTCACATAATTTGTATCTTAAGAAGCAAAAAATGTCACATAAATTGGAATAAAAAAATATTTTTTATGTAATAGCTAAATATGTTACTTTTATATTTTTAAAAATACAATAACCAGTGTTTATCAAATTTACACCAAAAATAAAATAAAAAAAGACTACCTTCATACTTTAAATTCCCTCATTGTCTAGGAAATAAAGAGAAAATTATATATTTTTTTCTTATAATATTTTGTTGCTTATCTGATCAGTAATTATATAGAGCGAAAAATATTTTACTTGAAATATTTTGCTCACTTTTTACGAGACATATTGACTGCTACTGTGAAGGTCCTAGCTCATGCAATCTAGTTAGGATTGTCTATTACTACTATAAGCTAAGAGAAGAATGAGAGCAAACAAAATAGGCGATTTGTAGGTTGATCAATTGTTAGTTTTTTGACAAAAACTAATTAAAGGATGATTCTTGCTATTTATAAGATAATTGAGGGATGTTTTTTATTCATTGTGATAGTGCAAGGATGTGGTTTAAACATAAAGTATAGTTAATGAATCTTTTTGGCCAAAATCTCTCGTGCTTAAAACAAAGGAAATACAATTTTTATCAAGAAAATGACATTTTGCATTTTTGAACAATAGTATTAACATCAAAGACATTTTTAGATTAAAATATTAGTAAAAAATATCTTTATTTACACTAATTCATTTCTTGACTTTTCTCAAGATTCAGCATCCGTACATATTTGGGGGCCTAAAACTCTATTTCTCATACGACGCTACCCACAGGTTTGGTACCTTTAGGCATACTTTTTTCATTAATAGATATAAAATAATTTATAATAAATGTTAAAAGTGATAAAAGTAATTATGAGTATAAATAAAATAAGATGATTTTTTTTATAGAAAAAACAATGAATACTTAGCTTTGAGAAAAATAATATTTAATACATTGATTTCCTTAAAAATATATGAAATATTCAAATGCTTCTTTAAGTAAATATAATACTTTTTTATATTGACATAAGCTAGAGTTTAGGATGAATACATAGGTTCGTTTAGTTATATGATATAAAATTATGAGATGAAGTTGAAGTGTTGTTTGGACATGCAATTTAAATTTTTTATGTTATATATTTTCTCATAAATATAAAACCCCCTAATTGTAAAACTACTAAAATTCTACCAAATCTTTATACAATATTATCAAATAAGCAAAAGCTTATAAAGTCGCATAATACATTATCACAAAGCAAGTCTAAAAAGATTACAACATTCATTGATCAAATTTTAATTCGATAAAAAAAAATCAAAATTGAACATTAGTTGGTAAAAAAATTTGATAAAAAATAATGAATTTGGTGAATATAAATGGTAAAGTAGGAATTGATTTGAAATAATATCATATTTTATGTTGATGAAAATAATTGTTATATGAGATATAAATGATTTAAAAAGTAATGACATTAATTTTATGAATTTTATTTACATAACAAATAAATGGTTAATAAATATAAATGTGAGAAAAAAAATTCACAAAACATAAACGTGTGCATTAATTTTGTATTTGAAAATTTTCAAATCTTGAAGAATTTAAAACTTCATATCATAAACTGAAATCAACTTGAAATTACTTGTCCAAATGCTAATTTCATATCACAATATAAAATTACATATTTAAATACTTACTTAAATTTAATCCCACAAAATTTCGATGTCTTCGTTTTTGTGTTTGCTTAGATTAGGTTAGTGGCGTACTACGCAGGGCTATGGTGTTGTATTTTAGGTTGGGGAGTGGGCTATGTTATTAGGTGGCCACACCTTTGTCGGGTTGTTCTTTGCAAATCTACCCACTTTTCTTTGTCCCTACGCTCATTAATTCTCCAAATTCATTCATAATCAACATTTCTTTAAACAAGGTTTTTAGTCTTTTTAATATTGAATTATCTTTATTAAGAAGCGTTTATCAGAACAACATGAAACTTTTTAAATTAAATTTAGATTTAATCAATATTCAATATAAATATTGAACATCAGAAAAAAAAATACATCTCCAATAAGCCTAATCAGATTTACCTTCTTTTCCCCCAAGTGCATTTGCTTCGAGTTTTTCATCATTATCCAAGCTGAGATTAATTCGATATTTCTTATTTTTTTCAATTTTTGGCTAAAAATGCCAACCAAAATTAGGATCAAACTAACTATCATGATTGATTTCTTTGATCGGTCAAACGTTTGTCGATATATTTCAATCAATTTTGCCCTTGATTTTAGTCGTGAGTGTCAATTAACGGATAAATCTCGATATTTACTAAAGCAACTGGCCTAAAATTAAAATTTCTGCGTTCCTCAATTTGACATCGATTTAGGCCAATAAATTGATGACGCATCATAATATCCGACATCTTCTACTTCCTTTTTTAACCCTTGATTTTATCTTAGTCATGATATCAAATATCAATTTATCCAACTTGAAAGAGGAAAATTTAGAATTAACCTGTTATGTATACAACGGTTATATATGTATTCTATATTTAACCCCAACACATTATCATCCTTCTTATATTTAAGGCCAAATTTATCGGTGACCCCCTAAAGATTGTACTAATTTTTACTTAGACACCTTAATTAAGTTTTGTTCATTTTAGACACCTCGTGTTGAGTCCCGTTGTGTTACTTTGACACTTTCTACTGACTTGGCACATTGGGTGTGCTGCACCCATTTTGAGTGCGTGAGGAGTGTTCTTTTTATATTATTTTATTTTTGTACTTCTTCTTCTTCACTTGTTATCCCTACCACTTATTCCACCTTCCACCATGAAAAACATGATGAAAACACTAACAAAATATGAAAAATAAATAAATTATCACACTAATTTTAAAAACATTTACAAGAATAAAATTTTAACAAATCATCACACTATTTTGAAAACATTTATTAGAACAAAACACACATTTTTTTTCAAAAAAAAATAAAATAGAAGAAGAATGTCATACTTGTTAGAACCTCGCCTCACTATCAATAA
>JAJOOS010026573.1:0-14268 GCA_029582725.1 Solanum chiquidenum
AATCAAATGCACGCTCACACTCACAAAGATGAACACAATGCATAATTTCACCCATAGGTTTGCCCGTATTTTCCAATCAACACCTTCTTCAGCTCACTCAAGTTCACAAAGGTCTTTCAAGGCTTCTAATGGGGTTGAGTGCAAATGTATGGTCATTTAGTCTCAATGGCTATAGTCCTCATGAAACAAAGGTTGAATAACACTCCCTTTCATCTTCTTTCATCATCCTCATTTATCCTCACAAGTAGTCCTATTATTCACTTCTCATGGATAGTTGGAAACCCCAATTTTCTTTATACTTTCATAACTTTATTCCATAACTTTTTGATTCTCTCTTTTTTTTTCTTTTTTTTTTTGTTTGGAGGGGTTCCATTTTTCACAAAATCATGGGTAGAAGGGACTTTCTTGTATTTGTTGATTTGCCTTCTCTTTTCACCACACCCCCAACTTAGGGTTTTGGCCTAAGTTGGCTATTCAAACAAACCACAACTTCATGAGGATTATGGGTGATGGATAAAGAAAGATCATTGTTTTCATCATGTTTCTTCCAAAGAAAGGTAAGGCTCAAGGGGTTTCAAAAGAGGTTCACACACACTCACAAGGTAGTCCACAAAAGAGGTATTTGTCAAATTGGCTCACACTCTACGAAGTTGCCTAAGATCATATCAAAAGATAGCCTTACTTAGTCGACCGGACCAACGGGGCAAATTCTAGGTGTTGTCATGCATAGTTCATAGTAAGCTCATCACACAAGGCATCGACACTAAAGTCAAACAAGACTTCACACTTTCTCTAGTGTGAAATGATCATCACAAGAGACTCGATTTAATAATTGGCTAGTCACAATGAGATGTAAAGAGTTCACATATTTGTTTATGCAACTTCATTTGGCCTCATCGTAGCTGCACATTCATGTTTGTTTGATTATGAGCACTATTTAAGTCATCGGTATTGATCAAAACCGATACTCAAATTTACAAAAGAACAGCCACATTCAACACATACAGGAGGTGGCATTTTTTTTTTGGAAGGGTCAAAATCATTTGGAATTTAAAGCCAAAGAAACCACAAGTTCAAACCTTCCACTAAAGAAGTATTAACACAATTATAGCTTACAACGCAAATACATAAACAAAACATGATTCATGAATAGCACACAAAGGTGGGCCACACCCCACCACAATTAAAAACAATTTGTCCTCAAATGCAAATAATAAAATATCCAGAATGTAAAATAAAGAAAGACAGAGAGAGAGGTAAAGAGGGAATCCTTTCTAAGTGGTCGCTCCATCTGTCTGGGAATCAGTGCCCGATGTGCCAGCCTGGACTTCGATAATAGTCCCCGGAACTACTTCAGAAGGTTTAGCGGCAACTGACTTGCTAAAATTATCCAAGTCATGAGACGCCAATAAGGAATGTATAGTTGTGTAGAATCCATGAGTTCGTGAAGGGACAGTGGGATCTCGGGAAACAGATCTCTTGCTGGAACTAGGCTTTTTTCCCTCACTTCCCATGTTGGGAGGATTCGCTTCATTTGTATCTTTCCTGAAATTTTTTGCTCTTATCTGTCGGGGTGGCATGATTCTCCCTGCAACTTTAGGTCTAGCCAAGTCTGCAAAGTTTCGAGGCAAAGTTAGAAAATATTCAACAAACAAAACAAGGACAATAAGCTGCAGGCAGACTTGCCAATCCTTTTGGTGAGTCGCTGAATTTCGGCGAGCAAAGGGTTGTCCGCGGAAGGTTCCAGTGCAGTGGGGGTTCAAGGGGTGCAGACAAAGGGTGAACAAGAAAACTTTTAGCGATTCGCCGAGTGCTTTCGGTGAATTCATGCTTCTCGCCGAAAGGTTCAGAAACCAATCAAAACATATAGCATGAAATTAAAGGCGAGATGGGGTCATTAGGCGAGCCGCAGCGTAGTTCGACGAGCTCGACCCAGCTCACCAAATGGCCCAACATGCCTTCATGCAACCCACCTTCTCGAATTCAACCTCGCAACCCCCGAAAACAAAATCAAGGCATGCACAACTCAAATTAGGCTTAGAGCCAATGACACTCATGCACAACCTATGATTTTTCATCTCCTTCAAGGTATAATTTTCAGAAATTAACTATTTAACTCGGTACGGGCAAAATTAGTGAATCTAACAGGCGAACAAATTTTTTTAATCCTACCAGAGTGGCCCAGCACACATAAGCAAGGTAATATCATTGCATTAAGTACAAAATCTATAAAAAGAACTCAGAGTTTGGGAACCAACCTTTTGTGCTGACTAAAATGGAATTGAATCACTAGGCAGCAATCTAATCCAAGTTTCGAGCACAAATCAACAACTAAAAATACCCCAAAGATGCAAGATAAAAAGTAGAGTGCGGGTGTGAGTTTGGGAAGATGGAAAGCTGAGGGAAAGGGAATGAATTTGAAACTCTTAAACCTTTGGCCTGAAAAACCGTCCAGTTTTCGCCCATTCGGCGACATTAGTCAGGATCACCAAACCACTCGGCGTTTCACCAAGTAGCCACTTGCCTCATCGAATTTTAAAGAACTTCCAGTTATTTTGGAAGTCCAAACGGCAGTCTCCGTTGGGATCACCGACATGGTCGGCGATTCACCAATAATTTCCTGTGCTTGCCGAGTTTTATAGAATCCAATGTAAGTTGGTCTAGAGTCTAACGACGGTCTAGTTCGGGGTCGCCTTACTGTTCGGCGATTCACTGATTGGACCTGTTCCTCACCAATCTGCACTTTTCGTTCACTCTCCACACTTCCGTCTGCCCAATCAACACACCATTATTTTATCCATGCAACATAAAGAAATAAAGTGTTTTGGGTTGCCTCCAAAATAGCGCCTTAGTTAACATCGTGGCACGACGCAAGTCCACCTTCAAACCTCATTTTTGGGGTTGACCATAGTGTCACTAGGCAAACCCCATTTTTGTCTCGGATTCAGGTGAGACGACATCTGGCCCATTTGGGTCTCCAGCTTCTTGATTGATACTGAATGGGAGGTGACGGTCTGGCTCAGGGTCGACATATCTTCCTTCATTTCTTTCAAGAACTTATCTGACCCCTCAACTTTGTTGTGGATACGAGAAAGCATATCCTCAGACCGACCACCTTCTGAATCCTTTGGCTTCTGGTGCTCTTGAAAAGGTACATACATGTCCTTCTCCCCATCCTTCCAGTTATGATTTTGGTCCCTCCATTCTCTATCGTGATCCTTCCAACCCTCTACTTTAGCCCAACCCTGGTTACCACCCTGCCTTAGGTAGTTTGAACGATAACCACCGCCTTGGTTGGTTAGAAAATTTACCTCCTCATTATACAAGGCTTCAAACTTCGTCTCCTCATGATTTACACACCCGACCCCAACAACATTGACACTACGGGCACCAACCCCCATGACATTTTTGGATAAAATGTCAAGTTGTGTCATGATCCTAGCTATGTTTTGGTCTCTCTCATGATCCTTTTCCATCTGCTCCTTGGATAGCTTGAATGTGAGAGGGGAGACCTGGTCCTCGTGGGTGTACCATGCTCTGTTGATGGTTGTCATGCCATCTAGAAGTTGGACTGCTATTGCATACGGTTGCTGCATCAAGCCTCCAAGTTAGAGTTGGTCGGCAACAACTTTGTTTACCGAGTCCAAACTCTGGTAAAAGAACTATAGAAGCATGTTATCCGGTAGACCATGGGTTGGGCATTAAAGCACCAACTTTTTGAACCGCAGCTAAGTTTCGTGCAAAGTCTCTCCTTCTAGACACTTAAAGCTTTGGATACTATCCCGAAGAGTCATCATCTTCAAGGGAGGGAAAAATTGCACATTAAATGCGGTTACCAACTCCTCCCAAGAAGTGATAGATTCGCGTGGCAACTCCGCCAACCATTTCCACTCTTCTCCCATCAACGAGAAAGGTAATAACCTTAACCGAACTGACTCTTGAGAGATGTTTTTGAAAGATAATGGTCTGCACACATCTACGAAGTTTCGAGGATGCTCGTGAGGATCCTTATGCGCCAATCCACTGAAAAGTCCTTTTAGTTGCAACAGTTGCAACATAGTGATTGTTATATGGAACACTACATTTCCTTCGGCTGGAGGTAAACGGATGGCCCCAATACCTCCCATGAGATGGGGGTCATTAATGTTGGGCTCCTAAACATCGTTGAGATTTTCGATGTCGTCTTGGTGGCCCACATGGTTGTCGTTGTTGCCATTAACACTCATGCTTCCTTAAATATTTACACAAGCCAACGAAACAAAACTACAAATTATGTAAGTAGAACTACAACTAAGAAGAAAAAAAGATACTTAAATACAAATTCTCAACTAACACCACTCCCTGGCAGCGGCGCCATTTTGATGTTTGCGTAATCAAGACACAACTTCCAATTGGAGTGTCTGCGATCGTACAATAGTAAAGTAACCCAACCAAGGGTTGGGTTTCAGTCCCAAGGGAGTGGTTTTGAGAATTAATAGAAAAATAAAATTTAGTTCTAATTAGTCATAGCTATAAACATTATCGAATATAAACATACTAAATCTAAAGGGGGTGACGCAAGCGTAAATTATCAATGTGAGGGATTTTGTATTAATTAACAACTACAAACAGCGAAAATATATGAAAACTATATAGAGAGATGGGATTCTTGGGATGTGACTATAGTGAGGGTAAATTCTCTCTCGAGCAACTTACCCCGAATCGACTCAGTTTCTCTCGAACACCGAGTTGCCACTTTAAGAACATCATCTGCCTTACCCCATTAACTCTCTCGAGCTGAATGTGTGGGAGAAGGACTAGGATTCACTCTCTCGATCTGAACCCATGTCAACCTAATACCACCGGCTATCAATTTAGTAGTCTTAGTTTTACAACCTCTCTCTCGAGCAAGCCGAAAACACTAAGATGAAATCGTATTTGCAACTACAACTCCATTAAGTTCATACACGACTACTAAACAAAGTCACATCTACAATAAATAAACCATCAACAAGCAAGACCCAATAGATACTCTAACCCATATTCACAAAATCACACCCCAAGAATTGGGGTTTTATCTAGACATGTAAAAGAGATAAAAGCTTATACCAATATCAGTTTATATCAACTGGGTATGAAGGATTACGTCTTAAAACACGTCAAGAGTGAAGAATCTTCGAGACCCAAGTCCAATTTCTTGGAGTTGAAACTCTTTGAATCTTCAAGGTCTTAGAACAAAGTCTCCAAAACCCTCTAAAACTTAAACTCTCTCAAAAACTGTAAATAATTCTAATAATAATAATGATATGATACTAAGCTAGAAATATAAACAAGTATTTATAGTGTTTGAAAATGTGCTGCGAAGGACCTTCCGGCGAAGTTAGTCGGGATCGTCGATACATTAGGCGATCCGTCGTTTGGTCGATTTCATTGCTTTCCTGCTTTAGCCTTTAGCCTCTTCGCATTTTGAGTCGTTGGGCGATATGGTACTGCTTTGCGGAACTGTTCGGAGAGACGCCGACTGCTCCATTTCATCGCCAACTTGACCTTTTCCTTCAGGGCTCAGTGCACTGGAAAAAAAGGCGATCTCCAGGCCGATCGGTGACTCACCAACTGTGTTCGGCGATCTTCAGGCCTTTATTTCTTCGTTCTTTTCAACTACTTTGTTCCTTCTTGCCAAGTAGTGTCCATTCTTTGAGACAAAATATGCATTTGAGGACACTAATTATATCAAAATATAGCCCTAAATGAGTCCAAATTGTGTACACATCAGGATGCTATTCATACATTGCACAAGTATGACTTAGGGTTGCCCTAGATTATGGTCCTAATGTGTTGATATGATTTATGAAATCTTTATGTTCCTTATGTATGAGTATTGTTTAAGGATGGAAAGGATGAATGATAAGTTCACTTTTGGTGGCCTTGATGTGGATGGTGGTACGGGACGCTATTCATACATTGCACAAAATATAGCTTGAGGGTTACTCGAGGTGAAAGCTTAATGTGAAGAAATGGCTTATGTGTTGATTATGTTCTAATGTGAATAAATGACTTGTATGTTGGTTATGTTTGTATATTATGCCTCTTATACTTATGTTCATGAAGTTTTTCTCAAATTGGCATGAAAGCATGATTTCAAATAAAATGTTCGTTTCAAGCATGGTTTTTGCATGGCTATCATACTTGGTGCATTAAATGTGCTAACCCATATTTCTCTTATTTTACCAAAGTGTAGCTTTCGGCATTTGAGTTGACTCTCTCTAGTTGAAGCTTGGATTGAGTTCTTCCAAGACTTTTGGTATGTCCTCATGGATTCGAGGACAAATACTTTTGATGTTTCGGGTCTTTCTTTGTAATAGACATTTGTTAGACTTTCTATTGTAAAGGGCCGTGACCCTACTGTTGACACCCAATTTTCACCCTCCCCGATAAGAATTAATTCAGGAGCTTCCCAATTCTCAAACGATTTAGAATAATTAGTTTTACAAAATTTAAATATTTCTCGAGGTTACTTTTAAGTAAGTCTAGTCGATTTTTGTTTTAGTATTTTATAATTATATGTATAATTAGTGTTCTTAAATATTCAAAAATCGTCGCAAAAAGATTTTAATTTTAGTAAGCACTTTATTAAATTGTGGCTATAATTTTGAATTATTTAGTTTATAATTAAATTAACTATTTTATTTCGTTAAGATTAAGAAGCTCAAAAATTAATCGATATTATTCATTTTATTTAATTTTGTCCCATTTCAATTCCTTCAATACAATTCCCAAAATCCAATTCAATATTACCTGCCTTCCCTCACGTTCAGACCAACAAGAAAATCAGCCCACCAAAAGAAGACCCATATAATTCCAGCAAACCCATTCCCAGCCCAAACTCAATTCTTCTAACAAAACCAAATTTTGGCCCAAAATGCAATTTCAATCTCCCAGCCAAACACCTCAAGAACATTTCCAGGTTACATAGGCAAAAACTAGCCAATGTACCAAGAACAACCTAAGCAAAAACTAGCCAAAGTACACACCAAATACATTTTGAGAAACAGAGGAGACAGCTAACTTCGGTGCTTGAGTTCCTACATTCTGCCCGACTTTCTTGATCGTTGTTTGAGTCGAATCGTGTGGTGGAGATTGTCATTGCTCTGCTTGTTTTTTGTCTCAAATCGCTGCCCCGGAAAAGGTAATTTCTTTTCGATCTTAACTCATTTTAGCCGGCATTTTGTTTGCAACCTGAAGTTTACTGTTGTTTTATTATTCTTCCTCACTCACATGTTTCTTTCCCTCTTCGGTTTATTATTGACGTTTAATGATAGGTTATTTTGATGCAAGTTGATATGTGTTGTGTTGTTGAACCATATAATATATCTTTGCACTGATTTATGCCCAAAATACTTTCGATTAAGAGTTTGGTTCTTCCTTTTATTTGTATTTCTGAAGTTTTGCTTTCTTATTGATCTTCATTCTTGTTCGATCGACATCTATTCAGGTGGCCGAAATGACGTCTTTGTTGTTAGTTCGGTCACCGTGTTTATCTTTCTTTGCTCTAGAGTGTAAGATGTTAGTAGTGTTAAGTATTCTTTGTGAGTTCACTAAAGTCTTAATTTGATTGAAGTTTATTCTCCATTTTCGAGCATCCTTAAAGCTATCGAACGAATTAATGGGTCTGCCGGATTTAGCTCTATGAATGTTGCTTCGATAGGTCCCTTTTTCTAGTGCTTTGCTTCCTTAGAATGCCTCAAAAATGTGGTCTGATCTTCTTTTATCTCATTCAAGTTTAATAGAGCTTTCATTCCCTATTGTTTTGAGTTTTAACCTTAGTTGTCTGCACCCTCTTTCTTTTCAAATCCTCACATGTTGTCCATAGCACTTGAAAAATGAGTTAATTTCATAGAATTGGTCTGATGTATTTTTGCCTCACCAAAATTGATTTGGTTGCTTTGAATTTTAATGTTTTAGTGACTAAATGTCAAGGTTAGTCATGCCTCTTTGAGCTTTGCGTAAGTTGGTGTTATTCCTCCGTTTTGAGTGGGAGTTTAAATGATATCAATTTTTTCTCATGCCGACTGTTTTGATTCATGGTCAAATGCTCAAGTCCTTTTTGTTAGTATACGTGTTTATTATTGCCTTTGCTTAGTTTCATGTGGAATTTTTTTTTAGAAATTTTAATGACACCGATTCCAATAGTTTGGTCCATTTCTGATTGTACTAGTTGCTTCTTTATCAACCATCTTCATCTAGATAATTAGGCACAAGGTCATTATTCATTTGAACATTCCTAGCCTAATTGCTTATCTATAATTATCATCTAGTATCCTATTTTATCATGTGGGGGTTGGTTTAATTTCAAGTAAAGGTTCTTTAAATATTGTATGTTTTGCTTTGTCAACGTTGCATACATTGGCATAGTGAACCAATCACATGTGTTTTTACCTTATTTCAATTTTATATGCTTTAGTTATATTATAGAATTTAAAAGTATGCTTCAATCTCTAATTTCCATCTTGTTTGTTTTTGTTCTTTTCTATACATGAATGCCTCTTCCGGAGTCTTTGAAGACTCCCTCTCTTTACATTTCACGGATTGGGCCCTACAGGCCCAATTCTATATTTTCTATTGAGTCCAAAATAGCCGATAAACAGGTTAAAGGCAGTACAAGGGGATGGAAATTGAAAATATGTTCTGGAAAAAGTTGAAAATAGGCTGCTATATTGCATGTATACATTGGTATACAGACGAAAGTACTATATACAGGTCAAAAGCGCAGGAATACAGGGCTGGAGCAAAATACATGTGTTCGGAAGCAACAGATACATGAAAAGAGATGATATACACGCTGATATACACTAATATACAGCCGGTGTATACAAAAACGGGATTGGGTTAAAACCCAAAATATTGCAGCAAAAATGGCCCAAGAAGGGGCCGAATTTCATTATCTCTTTTACTCTTCTAATGATTTGATTATGTGTTGACTAATCTTATTTAACTCTAACTTTAAATAACTTAATTAGATCCCCCAAAAAGAGAAGTCATTTTCTTTGTGTTGGTTTATTTTAATACATTTCACTTGTTGTGTTCATTTATTTTATTAATCAAGTATATTGGTCAAATCTTATATCTTCAATTAAGTTAGAACTTTTGGTTCTGAAAAAGAGATGTTCTTCAATACTTTTTTCACTTCATCACATTTTATTCACCTTAAAATTGTTTTTAAGTTAAAGTATTTAGGTTAGTCAATTAAGAAAAGATTTTCATGCTTTAATTTATTAAATTGGTTTAAAGTGAACCAAATAAATTCTAATTAATCTAGTTTTATTAATATTCTAATCACTTGTATTTCGAGTCAAATGTATCATTTTGGATCCCTTCCTCTAAAAAATAAATAAAGAAATAAAAATGCGTCATTTATTTATTTATTTTCTCAAAGTTAATCAAATATATTGTAAGTTATTATTTTTATGCTAAATCATTATTTTTTCTAAAAATAGTCAAGTATATTTTAGTCAAATCGCAGGTCAACCGCATGTTAGCGGACACTTCGAATGCTTAAACCCTCCTCGAAGTGTAAATTGAACCCCGAACCCTTTTTTGGTATTTTCAAATGATTTTTTCTGTTTAAATCTTTGAAAATTATAAGTTTTCTTAATTTCTTTAAAAAATTAAGTGGCGACTCTTTTCTAAGTATTTTTCTTAAAACGTTTTATACTTAGAGCATTTCAAAAGGTGATTTTTTTTTAAGGTTAGGAAAATTACGGCACGACAGAAATGGCGACTCTGCTGGGGACTTAATTGAGTTTTAACCATAAGATTTGACTATTTGATTAATTGTGATTAATTGATTATTTGTGCTTAACGTGTTAAATTTGATATAACTGTCATTGCATTCATTGCATTTCCTATTGTATGTATAGTATATTAAGGACGGTTTTTGCATAATCGCAGCCGGACTTTTTATGCTCAACTCTTTTCCGAAAGGATCGACGATTTATTGGTACGTCATGCGTCCAATGGTTGTCGTGAATTCCAGCCTAAGTTGTCCACTTGGGTTCCCGGTCTTTCAAAGCCACTCTTAGTCAACTACCGTAGAGCAAAACCAAATCCCAATTTTTAGCGCATTTTGAACTAAGTTGACCCAATACCCAAGGCGTGTTGGGCCCATTAGAAACCCACCTTGTGTATATTTGGCCCACTTGCCAATAAAAGACAATCATGCTTATGTGTTTAATTGAAGGATGTATATGTCGATTTAAACAAATCAATTATCTATGGGGGTGGGGTAACTTACCTTGTCTGTTTTTCTTGTCGGATGAATCCGACATGTGAGCCGTTGAGGACCCGAAAGGTGACCATACCTGATCCTTACCTTCAAGTTTGGTGGAAATTCATGAACAAGGAAGATAAGAAGAAAGTTCAAAGACACAGGCCATCTCCCGTCACTGATGGAAATGGTGGCTTACCCCGACTTGATTGGAACAATGGTGAAGTTTTGGGATAGCTACAACATGGCATTTCGGTTTGGGGAAATAGAGTTGACTCCGACTATAGATGAAGTTCTTGCCAGTTACGAGAGTGTTGGCATGTACAACAAAAGGAAACACCAACCCGATACTGATCTTCTCTTTCCAAAGGTGTGGGATTTTGCCGAAATCAAAGAAAATTTGTCACTCGTCAAAGCTGAGTGGATGGACAGGCTTCCCGGGCCAAATATTCCACTTCGGAAGTTGTATAATCGATTTGGACGCGCAAGAGCTTATGAGAAGTTCAAAGAATAATTTGTTTCGGAAGAAGAATGGAAGGAAACACGCCCCCTCGCTTTTGTGATATGCTTACTTTGGACCATGGTGTTTCCCCAAGGACCAAACTACACCATCCACCCAACTGTAGTAATGGTTACTCATTCTATTTTTAATGGAGTAAGATACGGGTCTGCAAGAAAGTACTACAATTTGGCTCCTATGATCCTTGCCGACATTTACAGGGCGTTGGATAGATGCAAAAATGTCACACGTTTCTTCCAAGGATGCAACCTGATACTTCAATGGTGGATGATGAGGCACTTGATCAAAGCTCATGATCCAACAGAACCAGATCCTTTGGAAAGACCGAACAGACTCGAAAGTCACGATTAGAGGGTGCAACGTAATCATTTCAACAGGACTGGAGGCCAAGAATTTTGGTACCCGAGACTTCAAGGTTTGAGAGAGGAAAATGTGCAATGGTCGATCCTATGCTTGGTAGTAACAAAACAAATGGTGATCCGAAGTGGAAAAGTCCCCTACTTGATATTTGCTGGGTTGAGAGGAACTCGACCATATGCTCCTTCACGAGCACTTAGGCAACTAGGAGGGAATTAAGAGCTTCCTCAAATCGAAGACATGACAAGATTTATGACAGATCATGAAGATGGTGAAGTCGCTTTAACTAAAAAAATGTTCCAATTATGGAAAACTCGAAGGGTATTGGGCGAGCCGGTGCCAAATAGGTTTCGTCCTGAATGTTCTAAGGATTACAAGGAATGGTTGAAGAAGAGCCTCACTGGAACTGTCGAGCCTGGTCCAAATGTTCCCCATA
This sequence comes from Solanum chiquidenum, assembly GCA_029582725.1. Classification (NCBI taxonomy): domain Eukaryota; kingdom Viridiplantae; phylum Streptophyta; class Magnoliopsida; order Solanales; family Solanaceae; genus Solanum; species Solanum chiquidenum. The sequence continues at coordinate 11,557 of JAJOOS010026573.1, forward strand.
TTATTGCAGATGTTGGAGCCAAACATTAGATTCGACTTCATCAACTCCAAGAGAAGTTTGATAGGAATGAGTTGGAGCATCAGCGTCGGCATTCAGAAGACGCCGATGTCATAGTTCGATTGAACAAAGAGCTACGAAGAGCCAGGCAATGCATATCAGAGTTAGATGACAACATGGAAGAACATATTCAGTAGGTCGAGAGGTTCAGACATCAGGAAGGGGCTCGGTTGGCTGGAGATCACCTGTAGGCAAACAGATATGCTATGTGGGAAGAGGTCAGCATAGCCAAGAGGACCAGACTTGGTGAAGGATCAGGATGAGCTGAGAATTTGTTATCATCCCCTGTGTGGGATTGCTTTATTTGTACTTTGTTTTGTATTTTACTTTCCGAACTCTTTTCCCTGATTTTATGTTTGTCAAACACTTTTGAATGTTATTAATGAAGTATTCTGGGGGATAATGAATTGGCTTAAAAAGACATATACATCCTTCAATTCGATAGGCCTACCCTTGGCACAAAAGGGTCACATGCATGTTTAGGACGCGATATTTGACTGTTTACTTGTGTGCTTTAACTGTTTATGTGGTACGTTGCTTTGAATGAGGACATTTTAGCCCACTCCTTTTCAAAAGAATTCTGAAAATCTCTACAATACTGAATACAAGTCACTACCAAAATGTCCGACCAAAATTCCATAAGTCTTGAGTTTCTCAGCCAGAAATAAAATCTCACTACCAAATCCTAAAACATTACTCAATCATCTCAGGAAAGGCGAAATTGCTGCTAAGATGGAAAAGGGAAAGAATATCGAGATGGAGCTAACAGAGGAGGACTTAAGGATGAAACTACGTCGATTCAAACAAGAGATTCGAGAAATGGAAGGAAGAAGAATAAAAGTAGAATTAGCCACCGCAGCTGCACAAGCCAAAAGTGCAGCACTGGACGCGGAGTTAACGGCTAAAATGACAAGATATGCTATCGTGAACGAGGAGACAGTTGCTATGCGGAAGGATTATGATGTCTTCAACAATGATATAACCATGAGGCTTCAGAAGATACGCAGAAAATGTTCTTTCTTCAATCAAGAAGCCAATAGTGGTTCCGAAGACACTCACCCTGGAGTTATTGAAGAAAATGCCGATGAGGAAATCATTTATATGCCTCCCTTCCTGGGGCGTTTGAAAGGATGAGACCAAAGGATTACTCTCCCAGCTTATGAGCGAACCCATAGCGTGGGGGTAAGAGTCGTGCCGTGTGCTCTCATTCACGAACACCTTAAGGCTTCACGCATGTTGAAACCCCTCGAAGGAATCACTTTTGGGTTTGGGCATGAAAGATCTATAAAGACGTGTGCGTACCACCCGAACCAAAGAGGACACACAATAGAAGAATGTGTGGAGCTTAAGGTAACAATCTGCCACCTGATCAATGTCGGGGAGATCCCGTATATGTGGGGTAAGAACACCATCCTTACGTGTGACCAATCGGAGCCCAGTATACCGATCACTGAGCACACTTTGTTTTATTGTCACTACTTCACTCCTTTCAAGAAAATGTTGTTGGAGATCTACAGTCAGTTGGTTCGAAAAGGAGTCTTGGCCTCTATCAGAAAGGATGACGAGGCTATCGATCCCGTTGGAATTGAAATCTGAAAACCCTGCCCTTCTCATGACGCTACAGATCACAACATTGGAAGGTGCCTCAGGTTTCGCTATGATGTGGAATCCCTCATCAACATAGGAAAGATTCAAGTTGAGTTTGTCCCCCGTGGTTACTGCAGCAGTCAGAAGAATAAGCCTTTCTAAAGGCACTATCTTTGTTTTAGGAGCTTTATTGCTTATTTTCTTTGCACTTTCCTTGTAATCAATCGAATGAATGAATGAAAATGAAAATTTCCTTTTGTATTCGAAATACGTAGGGCCTGAATTCGCCTTTGGAGATACGTAGGCAGCCTTTCAAGGCCCGACCCCTATCTTTTGAAAATTTTCTTTTCACCTTTTCATTATACAAGGAAACATTGCGTTCACACCAACAGATGCCGAGAAATGCAGGATGAAGACTTTAGCTCAACGCAATTCAATCTTTCTGAGTCACCAGCCTCAAAATAAAATGAGCAAATTCCTGCTTGTTCAAAAAATCAGTCCCTATTATTCATGGGTTAACATGTTCTCAAACGAAGCAACTCTTATGTGTTTATATGCCTTCTATGTGATATCTTGCATTATTCATCCATAACTAATACTAACAGAGTTGCCTTTGAGTTGTTTTTCTCTACAGGTAGTTAGAACTGATCTGTGTTGGTATACTGGCCGATCATCCTTATTTCACTAGATCCAAAGGTTCTACAGATTCCTTCCCCAGTCAAAGTTCTCGGAAGGGCAAGTCAGCAATGGGTGATAACAATGAAGAAACCAGCCTTACTGATGTTGTGGTGGCTCAACCCGCCCTTGCCGACCAGAATGAACTGATCCTGCAGTTGATGCAACAAATTGCTGAGATGAGGGTCAAGAAGCAGAGAAAACAAGATTTGCCTCCTCCAAATTTTACTGTCAACGCTCAACCAGACGGAAGACTTCCAGCTCAAATCCCCCTCCTAACGTGGAACAAGCTCAAAACCCGCCTTCAAGTCCTGCTCGTAATCCCTCCATCATTGACCTTACAACCCAAAAACCCCATTACGCCTCAGCCTCTTATCAAACACCACCCCCTCC
>JAJOOS010026575.1:0-22152 GCA_029582725.1 Solanum chiquidenum
ATATATATATATATATATATATATATATATATATATATATATTGCATGTGTCTTATTGCTTTATATTGAGTTCGGTTATTCATGAGTCGAACAGAGCCAAGGTAAGTGTTCTCTTGTACTCCTTTCAAGCTTAAGTTGTTGTCTAGCTTTCCAACTCGCATACTCGTACATTCAATGTACTGATGCCAGTTGGCCTGCATCTTTTTATGATGCAGACGCAGGTACCCAGGATCAGCATCCAGCACGTCCTTGATCCAGTTGAGCACTCCAGAGTCAGTGGTGAGCCTCCTTGCATTTCGGAGGACTCTGTTATATCATTTTTCCTAGTTTTGCTTTATTAGGATGTTGCGGGGTCTGTCCCAACATCCATCTTAGTGTTATAGAGGCTTCATAGATAGTCAGTCAGTTAGTATTGAGTCTCTCATCTATGTATATATATAAATATTCTATTTTGAGATGCGAGTTGCCTTTTGGTCAGATTTTATCAGTTATGTTGTTTTATGACCTTTCATTGCATTGAGTTATTCTGCTGAGTTAAGTTTTCGCTGAGTTAAGAAAGTCAGGCCAAGGATTCGCTTGGGGCCAGCAATGGTCTTCGAGTGCCGGTCCCGCCCAGGGTGTAGGCTCGGGGTGTGACAAAAGATAAAATTATTACAGAAGCACATATTTAGGACAGTGGTGATGTTATTTAATTTATGAAAACCTTTAACTTCCTCCCATTTTAACCATGTTTATAACTATTCGCTAGATTCACTTAAGAAAGTCCCTCATCGGGGGTAAAGACATTCCCTAACGAAGGCGACTCTGTATTACTAGGGCTCAATTGCAAGATCTTTTGTTAAGAATAAAAAAATACTTACCACTGTATCACAACCCTTGTCGGTAGTAAACCCTGTTCGTGTAGAAGTCATCCAGCCATCCATATAGTAATGGTGATAGTTTCCCTTTTCATTTTAGAAACTACTATTTTCTTAAGAAAAATGATGTCTGGAGAATACATTTGGTCACTGTTATTCATCAGATTCAGGCCAGTTGGAACATATCCAATAAAAAAAACTAGTATCAGAGATTACACACGAAATAACTAACAAAAAACATGAAAGGAAACACTCATGAAAACATTAATTTAAAATATATCTAGAACCACGAAGGAACAAGTTTGTTTATTGGAACTAGTAGTCAGATGAACTAAGACTGCAAATGCAAATGCAAATGTGTTACGTTGTTTCTTTCTTCATTTTTGTTCTATCCTTGTGTCCTTTGGGCATTCTGCAAATTATTTGATTTAAATTAAATGAAGTATATATGTATGGAGGGGTAAAGATGTAAGAAATTAATTACCTCTGTTTCATCCTCTTCTTATTCATTCACATATGATATATGGACTTGAAGTCTGTCCTCTCCTGTGAAAGCTGCTACTTCTTTCTTAATCTCAATGGCTGAATCTCCAAGCTCACGGTTACTATTAGTTAAATGAATGGACTTTAAAGTGTGTATATCCATAAATGCACAAGGGATCTCCGTAAGCTCGTAACAATGTACTAGTATTAATTCCTCAAGTTTGGGAAAAGTTTCACAATCAACTTGCCATTCTGATAATTTGACCACTTGCAATGTCAAAGTCTTAAGACTTTGATAGATGTCCTCACTTGCGTCCCACTTGTCCTCCACGAAATCACAGCTGATAAACTCCATAATCTCAAGCAGAGGCAATGCCGCGATTGCTGACAACGATTCAGGTCTCAGGGGAAAACCATTCAACCGTAACTCTTTCAAACTGCTAGGGAAATGATATTCATTGGGTTGTCGGATTAACACGGGATATTCATAGCAATAGTATCTTGCTATGAGTGATTCAAGTTTATTAAGCACATCAAGCTTGGGAAACCAATCACCGTGTGTAGGAGGATACTGCGGTTCCACGATGATGCAATCAAGGTGCTGAAGATTTGGGATCTTCTCCAGAGCATCACTCATGCCTTCAGAATATGAGATAACAACTCGCGATAGAGTTGTCAAGTTTGAATTATCAGCTTCCAATATTCTACTTTGGATGTTGTCCGCGTCTAATTTTTCCTTTTCAAAGAAAGAACTCTAGTTAATTTTCACATGTTTCAGCTTTGACAGTTTGTATATTCTGGGCAGTAAAATAATGGTGGAATATTCAGTATTGATCAACAGAGTTTCCAGATTCCGGAGGTGTAATACCCTATATTAAAAATAAGGGCATATATGTCATTTAGCGCTTGTTTCAAAAAGAAATAAGCTGATTGTGTGTTGTTTTGACCAAAATGAACTTGTTTTTTTAAAAGAAAATAAAAGAAAAGAAAGGGAGAGTGGGCTTTAGCCCAGCTCATGTGCAAAGGGCTCCAATTTGCTGTTGAAACCTTTCAACCTTTCAACCTTTCCTTCTCCCATTTTGACGCAACAGAAAGTTAAAAGAAGGAAAAATAAAATAAAAATCAAGAGCTCTATCATCGGTCTCCAGTGAAGAAGCAAATAAGGGGGAAAAATCAAGCTTTGTTAATTAGTTAAAGAAAGGAGTAGAAGAAGAAGGTAAGTTTCCTAACTTAGTTTAAAGATTGAAGTTAAATATTCCATGACTATAGATGGGGGTTCAGAAATAGAGAATCATGAGTTAAAGAAACAGAGAAATTTGTTAAATTTCCAGAAATTAATAGATTGCATTTAATTATTGGACTATGAGATTTTGTATATTGGAATATATGAAACAAAAGTAATTGGACAGTAAGGTTATTATGTCGATCTTTTACAGTGAGGATTAATCAAGAAGAGGCTATTTTGTGTGATTAAAGCACTATTTAGGTGATTGGACAGATTTCGAATCATTCATGAAACCTCTAGGGCTGGGTTTTTAATGTAGTATGAATTACCTTGAATGCAGAAGTAAACACGAAATTGATATGAATGATTATAGATTGACCAAAGGGATTCATACGGATTACTCGAGTGGCGAGCTTGGTATTTTTGGTACAAGTATTGTGAGTAGTAATCTTACCACAATTTGTATTTCACAAATTTCATGATTTTTACATGGTTTATAAAGTAAATGTGTTACCGACTGTTTTGAACTTGCATGTGGGACAAGTCTTTTACTGGATATGATACTGAAAAGATTATTTGAGATGATCTCATTCTTACAAGATATGATTATTGTTATTGAAAAGGTTTTACACTTATTTGAGAAATAGTATTTTGACAGGTGATTGTCAAACTTTGAAATGATATGATTTGATAAGATTTAAATGCTCTGTTCGATTTTGAAATGCTTCTACTGATTACAAGAAAAATATAAATAGGAGTAGACCTTGATGAATCCCGTAGCTAACGGCGGGATCGATAAACCTGGTGCACCTTGTACGTAGTTACTGATTACTGATAAAGCCCTTGCTAGTGGGAAGGTAGAACTAATATACTGTTACTGATATCCCTCGAGTAGGGATCTACTGATATGAATATATAACTCCTTTATGAGGAGTTCACTGTTATTGGTTACTTCTTAAAGAGAAGGTCACACTGATTACATGATTCATCCTTGGAAACCTCCCAGCTATAAGATTTGATATGAAATGTTTTTCTAAGTTTACTATTAAGTATTTACATTGATTTTGCTTATATGAGGCACATAAAATTATTATACTAGCATGTTTTCTGACTTGTCCCTCATTAAAATGGTTGTGGTCAAGTATTATTACTCACTGAGCTAGCGTCTCACTCCTCGCTAAATGTTTTTACAGAGAACTCAGGTGACATTGAAGAAAATTTCATTAATTAGAGAGTGTGGATTGATAGTATCTGGTGAGCCTCGCATTGCTTCACGTGGCAAGAGACATATTGAATTGCTATGGTTTATTTAGTTCTTTAAAAACTCTTAGAGTAGCTCCATTTGTCATTCCTTTGATTTGAGTCAAGATTAGTCCTTCGAATTGTAATCAATGACTAGTTTGGAACTTCTTTTTCGTATTTGGAGATGAATTGATTTTATTGTGTGACAATTATTGATGGATATTATGTCGTGGCTTATAGTTGCTATTAGTTGTGTTGTGAATTTCTGAAACAGGAAAAGTTCAGGATAGGCCTAGAAACAAAGGATACTCTGCCCGATTTTCTATAGAATTTTGGTAAGGCTTTCTTTGGGATTGTCCCCTTTATGCCGGTCATAATCCTTAATAGGGTCGTGACAGGAGGTTCACCCACGACACTGGGATAGCTTTTACATCAACAATAGCTAGCCTGAATCCTAAAGAACCTCAAATGAAATAGGAAACATGTTTAATGCATTAAAGAATCTCCTGGAATAATATTACCAAGCCTATGATATACCAATGGATTCAATGGGTACCAAAAGATCTCCAAGTTTCCAATTCATAATATCATCAATTTTAGTTAGGGTTTTCATCCAATTCTCCAATATGGGTTCTAATTGTTATGATTCAATTGTTTGATTTCAATATTATTATGCATGATTTGATTCAATTACATGTTTTTGAATTGATTTCATATGAGCTCATGCATTATTCATGGTTTTGACTATGAACTTATGAATGATGATTTAATAAAGCTATGCATGCTTTATCAAAAAGATGTTTTATGAGTTAAGGTTGCTTTTGATATAAGCATCAATGAAATTGTGAAAGGTTTTCTCACATATTAAGAAATCATGATTGGTGAAAGGTTTTCTCACACATGTATGAATCGTGATTTAAAGAACTACTATATGATGACTTTATTAATAGGATTGGTATATTAATTATTACCCATCCAAATGTTATGATTTGATAATGGACTTTATCTATTCCGTTGGGATTTAACTTAGCACCGAAAGAACTTTGAGGTGGAGGTTCAATTAGGGTAGTCTCTAGTAGCTACCTCTAGTTCCAAACTATGTGTCATGGTAGGATTCTCTTAAATGACCATGACCTAACTAGTGGATCCACAAATAAGATATGAATAAATGATACAGAGTTCTACCTTAATAAGTAGATTCTACCTTGGTCTATTGTTAGCTTAGGAAATTGTTACGACTATCGAGTATATTTATTTACATTCCAACAATAAGAATAAGGAAGTTCTTTTACTACTTGTTTCTTTAATTTGGAGCATGTAAAAGTATTGGTAGACATACCGATGACTTTCCTCCTTTTTCCATTTAATCTCTAACCTCGAACCAGCCTTCAATATCTACAAAATTAAAATTTTCAACTAATTAATCACATGCATATTTAATAAGGATAAAAATAAGAATCACAAGTACAAGGAACGGCAAGAAACAAGAGTCAAGAATGTTAACTGTTAAATTTATTCTAAAAATACCTAGTAGTTTGAATAATACAAGATTTTAGTGAAACTGATAACTTTCTCGCTCTACTGCTAATCTACGTCCTCCTAAAATTATTTTTAACATGTTAAAATATCTTACTTTGATCAGACTTGATAGGTTACTCAAAGTGTCACATAAGTACATACACTTGCAAATTTTCAAGAATTTCAACCATAATATATACTCCCTCAATTCCATAGTAGCTGAATTTGTGAGGCAAAATTCACAGATATTAAGAAAAACATTCAAAGACATAATTTAAACACATACTTTCCACTATTGCCCTTTGTGAAATCATAAATATAACTTTGTAAGTAATGTAATTTATCTCCTAGAAAATATAAAACTTCAATAAATTAAAGGGAAAATACGGAAAAAAGTTTCAAACATCTACCTTGAACTTTGAACGATTCAATTATTTTGAACAATAAAAAAAGCCTCAAAAAATTCAGTTAATACGGAATAGAGAGAACACTAGAGAGACAAGATCTAAATTTACACAAACAATGGGTGTGTTTGGCAGAAGGAAATCATTTTCTGAAAATGTCTTTTTTTTAAATAATATTTTTAAAGCTAATAAGTGGGTTTATTACTTTTTTATTTGTGTTCGATACATTTTCTAAAAATTTTAAGCAATCGAACATGAAAAAGTTGAAGAATGTCTATTTCTTCCGTATTGAACACACCCCTTATGTTAAATGTGTTTCCCAGTATAATGATATATTAAGACCTTATAGAGCCAGCCAAGATATATATCTACATAAACTACGTACGTTAAAATGTCTTCTTCATATATCATGATTAGAGACCTTAATTAATCTCCCTTTACAAGCTTGGACCCTATATGAGTGTTGTTGGTATACAAAGAAAAATACGTGAGTTTCTTACTTATTAAACATGAGAAAATTGAAAAACAGTTAAAACAGGAAAGGGAAGAGGGTCGGAGACGAATCTTGAAGCCAGAAAATAGATTCTTTCAACTACTATATAGATTTAATGTCAGGAGTTGCTCATATGATAAACATTCTATAATTATTATTAAGTCAAAAATATAAACCATTTTTCAACTTCATATTATGTACTTTCTTTCAAATCAAATGAATCACAAAAATACATGTAAAAATGAAATAGAAAAAGAAAACTAGAAAAATATTATACCTTTTTCTTTAATTACTTCCAAGCTTATAATTCCTCTCAAATGGTAGTTTGCCTTGTGCAGATTTACAACACTTCTATTGAGAAAATTGAGTCAGCTAAAGCATTATTATTCTTAGATCGATCTCCAAATGTGTACTTTCAATTAGTTTATCAAAGTCATGATCTGAAATAGATTAGTTTAAGTTTACTATTAATTTGAATTATTAAAGCCAAGTCTTTCTATATAATTTCTGGAAGTCCATTAAAATATTTGCTAGTGGATAATCATTGACGAAAAAAATAGGAGATTTAATTTTGTAGTCATTTATAATATTGTTTTAAATTTTATGATTACTGTATAAAATATTTTTAATTTTTGTATTAAACAAATCTGAAAGAGTATTTTTTTTCTATTTAATTTGTAATTTATAAGTGATAATAAAGATATTTAAAACATTTAATTTGATGCACTATTATTGTGGGAAGCTTCAAATAAGAGTATCAATAATAGTCAGAAAAACGTTATTGAATTGGTCCTAATCAAGTAAGGTGACAAGAAAAAAAATATGGCATGTTGGTGTTACTTTATTATTATTGACATAAATTAATTGAAAGCACTTTACTTGTTCGTCAATATAGACTTCGCACACCCTTAAGAAATAACAAATAGAATGACAACTTTACTATATTGCCCTTTAAATACGATAAATTGAATGCTTTGGGGAATTAATGAGTACTATAGTTAATAAAAGGGTGAAAAATTGAACTACTAATTATGAAAGTGACTACTGATCATCATCCAACCACTTCCTCACACTATATACACCAAAATATCTTTAGTGGCAATTCATTAACGATAATATATAGATTAAATGCTATATATGTACTTTTAGCAGCAATTAACAACACTTTTTATAAATGTCCCTAAAATCTTTATCTGTAAATGCTTGAACACTCTTTGTTAATGTGTATATATAAATGTCATAATTGTCGGTTAAAGCCAAAATAAGTCATATTTTTGTATTATGTCTACGAAAAATGATTTCTGGACAATAGATCTTCATCAGATTCAGGCCAATTATCAGAGAGATTACACACGACATTAGATTCATAACTAAGAAATGACATGTCTTTGAACAATACATAGATATCCAAGGCTTAACTACAAATAAAACAAATTTCTAATGAATACACAGTTTATATGAAAGAAAACACTCAAAACATTAATTTAAAACATCTCCAGAATTTCACAATGCTTGAATAAACAAAATATTGGAACCAGTAATCAGATCTGAACTGAAACTGCAAATGCATCATCATGCCTTGATACTCTCCTGCAAAAGGATCGGAGGAGAAAAATAAGAGAGGAATGTGAGGAACACGGAAAATTTTGAATATAATCTATGTTGATATAAATGCACCTAAATTCTATGTTAGTAGTATAACAGAAACTACAACAAAAGTTAGAGGTACAAGGAGCAACAAATAGTACTAAAAAACGAAAAGGACAAGAAACTTAATAATATGAACAGACAACACAATGCTACCTACTAGCTAGAGACTATAGGTAGTAATACCAGAATTGGACTAACCTTCACTTTGTGATTTCAACTTCAATAGGGAATAGTGAGCATGAGTTTGACGCTTTGTGGATCAATCTGCACTTATGAAAACACAATCACATGATCGTGACATAAATGAACTAATTATGGTGAAAATGGGAGAAATTAATTTGTTTATGCATAATCCCTCACCATTAATTAACTAATACACGCTTGATACATGGACGTTAAGCCTTTCCTCTCCTGTAAATTTGACTACATCGTGCTTAATCTCAATTGCTGATTCAACCAGACCTTGGTTGATATTATTCAAATGAATGGACTTTAAAGTGTTTATATCCCCAAATGCAGAAGGGATCTTCGTAAGCTTGTAACAATCTTCTACTATTAATTCCTCAAGCTTGGGAAAAGTTTCCCTATCAACATCCCATTCTGAAAATTCTGAAGATACCAAACGCAAAGTCTTGAGACTTTGATAGACGTCCTCACTTGCATCCCACTTCATGTCCTCAAAGAAATCAAAGCCCAGTAACTCCAGAATTTCAAGCTGAGGCAATGCTGCGATTGCTGACAACAAAGCAGGTGTCATGGTAATCCAATGCAACCGAAACTCTTTCAAGCTTGTAGGGAAGTGATATTCATTGGGAAGTGGGATTTTTTCTATCAACTCAGGATCATCTTTGTAACGACCGGGCCAGGACTTTATGTATCTTACAATGAGTGATTCAAGTTTAATAAGGACATCAAGCTTGGGAAACCAATCGCGGTCTGTAGGAGGATCTGTTGGTTCATTGATGATGCAATCAAAGTGCTGAAGATTTGGGAACTTCTCCAGAGCATCATTCGTGCCTTCAGAATATGAGATAAGAACTTGCGATAAAGTTGTCAAGTGTTCTAACTTTGAATTCTCAGCTTCCAATAGTCTACTTTGTTGATCCATAATAATGACCCATTCATCGTCCACTTCAAAGAAAGTACTCAGTTCAATGCTCACATGTTTCAGCTTTGAAAGTTTGAATATTCTGGACAGTACTACAAAGTTATCCGATCTGATCAACAGAGTCTCTAGATTCTGGAGATTCAACCATGATAGTGGGAGAGCTTTTACTTCAGTCTGAATCTTTAAGAACCTCAAATGAAATAGGGAACCTATTTCTTCCGTTAAAGACTCTCCCAGAATAATGTCACCCAGTTGCAACACTCTAAGAAGTCTCCAGTGTCTTGTGTGGCAGATATACCTGGAGTCATCAAGCAAACTGCTCACTTTCAAAGATATGAGATGCTTACTACCTGCTGAATACTTATTGGAATTGAACAAAACACATCTTTTGTGAAGTTGGCGGTGGTTAGTTTGAATGGTTAGACGAGGGTGTAGGAAGTCCGAAGCATGAAATGGAGCACTTGAATTGATTAACTTGAAAAACTTTTCCTTTTTGGCTTTTACTGAACAAAAATCGTGCACAACATCATGCACATAGCAAACCTTGATCACATCTGAAAAAGGCCAAATACTTTTCTTGGAAGGGATATGATCTACCATTATCAGGCTACTGGAAATTAAAGCATCCAAGTAACTTTGAGTTACTTCCTCTAAACTACCCTTGGATTGGATATCATGATCCACAAACCCTTCGGCCATCCACAACTGCTTTAACTTAGAGACCTGAGTTCTTTTGTTCTTTTGAGATCTTGCGAAGTAAAGCAACAACGGCTTCAAGTGGTATGGTAAATGGTCATAACTTAATTGCATAACCTTCATCATCTGCAAATTGATGTTGGCAGAAATAAAGGAATCCAGATTATCTTGAATCTTAAGCCACAAATCCTTTTCCTTTTTCTTTCCTCTAACAATTACTCCAGCAATCAAAACAATAGCCAAAGGAAGCCCTTTACATTTCTCAACTATTTGGTGTCCAACTTCTGACAGTCCAGCAGGGCAGCTTCCTTCTCCAAATACCCTTTTTTCGAATAATTCCCAACTTTTTTTAGGTGTTAAAACTTGGAGGTCGAGAGGATCAGTACGGCATTTAACTTGCAAACCTACCTTACTGATTCGGCTAGTTAAAATAATTCTATCTCCTCTCTTAACCTTTGGAAAACATGCTATTAACATCTCCCCTGTTGCAATATCCCACACATCATCCAAGACGACGAGGTACCTTTTATCGAGTAGTGCTCTTCGTAACTTTTCAGCAAGGTCATCCTCACTCTCTTTTCCTCCCGAGCCAGTAACTTGCTGAAGAATCTCCAGCAACACCTTTGACTTGTTATACTTTTGGGAAACAGTGCACCAAGCACGAATCTTGAAATGACTAGCAACTAATGTATTGCTATACACTTTGTTGGCCAGAGTAGTTTTACCAAGTCCTGGCATTCCGACAATCGAAATGACATCAAGCTCGGATTCGTGTTCATCAAGGAGCTGTCCAATGATCCGGGCTTCTTCTTCCTCACGACCTACAGTTACCTCAACCAAAGATGATGAGGTTGACTCAATTGGCTCGTCGGAAAAATTTGCATCAAGGAGGTGATCCCCATCCTTATCCTCCAGTTGTAAACTGGTGACTTCTGCTACGATACGATTGATCTTATCAGTGACACTCGGAAGTGAGAAGATGAGATGCGAGAGAGCTTTATCTCTGACAAGAATGGAATTAATGACATGTTCTGCCTCATATGCCACATCTAAAGCACGCACCCAACAATCTTTAACTACTCGGCTAGTGTCATTCAATGTTTGCCTGACTTTCTCGAAAGATGATCTTATAAATTCAAGGCTTTGTTTCACCATCCCAATTTCTTTCTTTATGAGAGAAACTGAATAAGCATTGGAAATGAGCAAATCATTTAAATGTCTGAGTAGAAGATTCATGAAGAGGAAACCATCAACCATAGGAAAGTGAAGCTGAGATGACTCCGGGGCTTTCAGAAAAATCTGTCTGATATCTCCCTTGATTTGTTCAATTTCTTGCAACAAGTCTAGAGCTGAAAAGTCCGTTTCTCTGGTATTATTCTCAGAGCTCTCCTTCAATAGCGTACTCACCAGAATAGATATTTTACTTGTAAGCACTCCAGCATGTGCCAACATATCGTTCAATTTTTCACGATGGATAAACCGTTTTGGTATATCAGTGAGAAAGATCAATAGGAACTCCATCATGACATTAATGCTTTGAGTTGGAGCGTAATTTACAGTTACAGCACCTTCCATGCGTTGTTGGAGATGAATAAGATACTTTTGAAGAATCCTTGGAGATGCTTTTAGGATTTGGTTAATAAATCCTTCTAGTTCAGTTGACGTTGATTCTTTGATGAGCTTAGAAGTAGAAATGTATAGAACCTCAAGCTCAAGAGGGATTATGTCGATGAGTAGAGAAGTGATCTTGGAAGAGCATTCAGAGATGTCATAATTCATGTCAAAGTAACCGAAGATAGAGTTATGCTTACGCTTTCCAGTCCAAAGATCAAAACAGAATTTTGTTACTCTATGAGCAGTCAATTGGAAGCGAGGATAGAGATATTGAGTACTTGTTTTGTTGGCCTTGAGGATAGGATAGAAATCTCTCAGATGTCGGAATACTTGCCGAAGAATCTTGTATTCACTCATGAGGGGGAGAAGCGATCCAGAACAATAGTTTGGTAGATCATGGAGGTTTGTGAAGAGGTATTCAAACATTTTCTCCTCTGTAGTCTGAAGAAGTACATAATTATTATCATTCTTCAAACTCAAATAACTTTTCATCTCTTCCAGCAGCAGCGGGGCGAGACACTCCATGTTGTATTTCGCTAGGATTAATTTATCTTCATCCTGACAGAAAAGTGAGGAAGTAAGTTTATCGAACTTACTTATATTCTTGGACATCTTCTCATAAAAGCCATCCAAACTTGAATTCCCAAACAGGACAAATGTTCTTAGGAATCTCAGTTCCATTCTTAGCTTTTCAAAGTCATCCAATTTTGAAGCAATGAATTCATGCCTTATTTTCCTCAAGCGATTCAAGAAATCTTCAATAAGATTCCTGATTCTTCTTCTTTCTTCCTCAAATAGTAGCTGCTAAATCAAAAACATATATATCAGAAATTTCGCTCAAGACTTAATTATTACTAATTTGGAGCATGTAAAAGTATTGGTAGACATACAGATGATTTTGCTCCTTGTTCCCTTCCTTTTTCCATTTAACCTCTAACCTCGAACCAGCCTTCAATATCTACGAAATTGATTTTTCATATAATCACATGCACATTTAATAAGGATAAAAACTTAGATGGTTTGAAATTCTAAAAATACCAAGATTTTAGTGAAAGTTATTACTAGTAAATTTTCAAGAATATTAAGGACCATAATATATACTAGAGAGACAAGATCGAATTTACACAAACCACGGGTGTGTTCGGTATAAAGGATATTATTTTCTCAGAATGTCTTTTTTTTAAAATAATAATATTTTAAACTAATAAATGGGTTTGTTACTTCTTTTAATGTGTTCGATTTATTTATTAAAAAATTTAAGCGATCGAACATAAGAAAATTGAAAATGAACACACCCCTTATGTTAAAAGTGTTTCCCTATATCATGATATATTAAGATCTTAAATGTAGAGCCAGCCAAGATCTATATCTACACAAACTACTGATACTTGATTACAGACCTTAATTATATTGAAGACTGATTCAAAGTATGACCTGGTCAACTAAGTTTGTTAGTAGTGTCCTATATTCTTGGGCTAACTGTTAGCAAATCTGCAGATAATGGTGTAGTACTTTCTAGTTTGTTGTTAGTAATTAGTTGTTTCTTAGTTAACGGAAGTAGTGGTCATCTAGTGACTTAGTAGTTTATTATTGCCAAGTCTATAAAAAGTTGTACTTTCATGTGATTTAGCATATAGAAAAAGCTAAGACTTCAGCATACAATACTCTTAGGCTTGATCCTCTATTTCTTCTTAAAGTTTTCGTATCTATTTTCACCAACATCTTTGGTATCAAGAACCATGAAAAGTAATTTCAATGCATTGAGTGTGACACAACCACTCGTTCACGTGTTGAAGGGAGAAAGATACGAATTTTGACGTATTCGTATTAAAATAATACTCAAATCTCAAGATCTTTGGGACTTGGTAGAATGAGGATTTACAGATCTTGACGAAGAAAATAGACTGCGAGACAACAAGAAAAAAGATGCTAAAGTGTTGGTGTTTATCCAGCAGGCATTTCATGATAGCCACTTTTCACGGATCACAGGAGCAACCATAACAAAGCAAGCTTGGTCCATTCTACAAAAGGAGTTTCAAGGTGATTCAAAGGTCATTGTGATGAGATTGCAATCACTTTGGCGTGACTTTGAAACCTTGATGATGAAAAATGGAAAATAAATTGCTTATTTCTTGTCTAGAGTAATGGCAATTGTCAGCAAAATTCGATCAAGTGGCAAGAAAGTTACTGATCAGACGATTGAGGAAAAGATATTATGAAGCTTAACTCCAAAATTTGATCATGTAGTTGTTGCTATAGAAGAGTCTAAGGAACTATCAGTTTTTTCCTTTGATGAACTGATGGGATCTCCATGAAATGAGATTTGATCAATCTATTGAAAAGAACGAAGATAAAGTATTCTAAGTGAAGGAAGCAACAACCAAATATGGTGAGAATAATGGTCTAACAAGAAAAGGTTGAGGAAGATTCAGTAGTGGTAGAGGTTGTGGCTATGGAAGAGTCATAAGAAGGAATGATAGGCACATGCAGTCCAACGAGCGAGGTAACACAAAGAATGACATTTAATGTCATCATTGCCAGCGCTATGGGTGTATAAAGGCTAATTGTTGGTATAAAGACCAGAAAATAAACTTTGCAGCGGCAGAAACGAGGAAGAGAGTTATCTCTTTATGGCTTGCATTGATACAAATCACAAGCCAAGTAATTTATGGTTTGTAGACAGTGGTTGTTCAAATCATATGACAGGTGCCAAATCTTTGTTCCAGAAGATTGATGAGAAGCAAAAGAAATCGGTGCAACTTGGTAACACAAAAGAGATACAAGTTGAAAGAAAAGGCACCGTGGGTGTCGACACTAGCCATGAAAAAGTTAAATTGTTAGATAATGTTCAATTTGTACCTGATTTAGGATACAATTTGTTGAGTGTTGGACAACTAATGATTGATGGGCATTCTCTTTGGTTTGATTACGATGCTTGTGTCATGACAAATAAGAAATCAGGCAAAAAGGTCTGCATCACCATGACACCAATATAGAAAATTTTGCTCTTGCTGCAAGTGCAAATGATGACTCGAAGTTGTGGGATTTTAGGTATGGCCATCTCAATATAAATGGGTTGAAATTGCTAGTTGACAAAGTTATGGTTCTTGAACTACCAAAATTGATTCTATTAAATTGTGTGAAGGGTGCATTTATGGAAAACAAACTAGGAAGTCTTTTCCTGTTGGAAAGACTTGGAGGGCTTCAAAGTGTCTTGAATTAATACATGTTGATTTATGTGGACCTATGCATACTACATCTTTGGTGGGAGTCGCTATTTTCTACTACTTACTGATGATTGTAGTTGCATGAGTTGGGCCTATTTATTGAAATGCCAATCAGAAATATTTCAGAAATTCAAGCACCTTAAAGCACAGGTTGAGAAGCAAAGTAGTCCGTGCATAAAAAAAAAAATTGCACAGATAGAGGCGGCGAATTCTTGTCCAAGGAGTTTTATCTCTTTTCTGAGGAAAGTGGCATTCATAGGGAGCTGGCAACACCTTTTACTCCGGAGCAAAATGGCGTCATGGAGCGTAAAAATCGCACTATTGTAGAGATGACAAGAAACATGCTACAAGAGAAGGGACTTCCAAATTATTTTTGGGCTGAAGTTGTGGTGACATCAGTCCATTTATTGAATATGTCTCCCACAAAAGCGATTATGAATTATACTCCATTTGAAGCTTGGCATGGTAGAAAACCATTTGTAAGTTATTTGAGAATTTTTTATTGTATTGCTTATGTTTTGATAAATTTCCAATTTCATCATAAGTTGGATGAAAAATCTGAAAAATGCATATTAATTGATTATTGTACACAATCCAAAGCATATAGATTGTATAACCCTCTTAGTAGGAAGATTATAATTAGAAGGAATGTAGTATTTAATGAAATGACAAATTGGAATTGGAGTGGAACCAGTGAGACGATACAAGAACAGATTCATATGCCCACTGGAATCATTTCTGGTGGAACTCAACAACCAACTCCAGTAGCTACAACAACTAGTTCCTCTACAACTTCTCCAGATTCATCTTCTTAAACTTCACTGAGTAGAAACTCTTCATCTTCAACTCTTGAAAAGTCTTTAGATGAGCCATTTCCATTAAAATGATCAACTAGGCTTACAAAGCCGAACTCCAAGTATTATAATGACTTGTATATATCTTGTCAATATTCTTTTGTTGTTGCAGATCCTACATATTATGGAGAAGTGGGTTAAAAGGAAGAGTGGTGAAAAGTAATGCTTGAAGAGATAAAATCTATCAAAAAGAATGGCACACGAGAGATGGTGGAATTACCATAAGATAAAAAGTCAATTGGCTTGAAGTGGGTGTTCAAGAAAAAGTTTGCAGCAAATGGGAGCCTACAGAAGCATAAAGCTCATTTTGTGGCAAAAGGATATGCACAACAATATGGTATTGACTTTGAAGAAACATTTTCTCCCGTCGCTCGATTTGAATTGTTAGTCTTGTTCTAGCATTGGTTGCACAGTCATAATGGTTAGTTTATCAATCTGATGTCAAGTCGACATTTCTTAAAGAAAACCTACAAGAAGAGGTCTATGTAGCACAACCAGAAGTTTTCATAAAGAAGGGCGACGAAACAAAGGTCAACAAGCTAAATAAGGCATTGTACGATTTGAAGCAGGCCCTTCAAGTGTGGTATAGCAAAATCGATGGATATTTCAAAAAAAGGGATACATGAGAAGTGAGAATGAACCCACGTTGTATGCAAAAAGAAAGGTAATGATTTCATCATCGTTTGCCTTTATGTTGATGATATCATTTATACCAACTCTTCTATTTCTCTTGTGGATGACTTTAAGTCTCAAATGATGAACGAGTTTGAGATGTCGGATATCGATTTATTACATTATTTTCTTAGCCTTGAACACCATCAAGCTGAAGATGAAATATTTCTTTCACAAAGAAACATGACAAGGACTTCACTAAATTTGGTTTGCTTAATTGCAAGCCTGTAACTACACCTATGAATGTTGGTGAAAAGTTGGAGCAGAAATGGATGATGCTAGAACCTTCAGAAACTTGGTTAGAGGTTTGATTTATCTAATCCACACTCGCCCCGATATTGCATTTTCTATTAGTGTCATATCCAGGTTTATACAACAACCTTCAAAGGTTCATTTTAGAGCAGCAAAAAGAGTTTTGCATTTTGTTGTTGGAACTATGAATTATGGGGATTTGGTATTCACAAGTTTTTAATTTCAGATTATGTGGGTTCACTAATAGTGACTATGACGGTTCGTTGGATGATAGACAGAGCATTTCAGCACATATTTTTATTCTTAGGCTAGGAGTAATAAATTGGAGCTCAAAGAAGCAAGTTACAACAACCTTATCCGCCGCTGAAGTTAAGTACATTGCAGCTACTTTAACTGCTTGCCAAGCTATCTGGCTAAGAAGGATGTTAGCAGAACTTCAGCATAAGCAAGAAAGTGCAATAGAGATGTACTGCTACAACAAAGCATCAATCTCCATAACAAAGAATTCAAAATTTCATAGTAGAACGAAGCACATTAGTGTCCGCTTCCATTTCATTGGTGATCTGGTTTCAAATGAGGAGATTATATTGAGGCCTTGCAACACTCATAAGTCATAAGCAATTAGTTGATATACCGATGAAGTCTTTGGCAATAGACAAGTTTATCTATTTGAGGGCTTCGCTTGGTGTCTGTAACTTTGAATCTAGGGGGAATATTGAAGACTGATTCAAAATATGACTTGGTCAATTACGTTTGTTAGTAGGGTCCTCTAATGTTGTCCTAGCTATTAGAAAAGTTTGTTGTTAATAATTAGTTGATTAGTTAATGGAAGTAGTGGTCATCTAGTGACTTAGTAGTTTGTTATTTTCAAGTCTATAAAAATATGTACTTTCTTGTGATTAAACATACAGAAAAAGCTAAGACTTCATCATACAATACTCAAGGGTCGTGACAAAAATGCATAATGCAAGGATTACTAAAATATGGATTAGTAGTGCAGGGATTAGTAATGCAGAGATTGGTTTTTATCAAGTGTTTGGTTCATTGTTTCCCACCTAATCTTATGTTTGGTTTAAAACTCTAGAAAAAGTTTTTTTCCTATTATACCCTTGAGTTATTATGAGATTTTATATTTCATTTAACTAGTCAAGTTAAATATTAAAGTATAAAAAAAATTATTATTAATTTTGAGGTGTGATATGTCACTACAGAGATCCTTGATAGCACGGTATATTTCTAATTTTTTTGTTGGTCAAATATACCTTAAACTTAACATAGATTTAAGACTGCTTAAATTGTTCAAATACACGGAGATTATTTTTTAAAAAAAAAAAATTGTTCAAGTTGTCAATCGACGAACTACATTTAACCAAAAAAATAACCCAATATAGCAAATCAAACATGGAGAAAAAAATATTAGTTTGTGAAATCATCAAATTACATGGAACGAATTTGGAGAATTTTAAAAAAATATTTATAACTATTCTAATATAAATAAAAAAGAACATTAACTTACAAAAGAAATTTAGGAAAAAAGATTTGGTGAAGTTTAGTCATTTAGGGGTCTTATCCAATGATTATTGAACCTAGAATTAGTTATCCCTCCCCTTTTTAGGGATAAAATAAGACATTGTATGAGGTTCAACTAATTCATGGGTTAGGTTAAATAAAGTAACCAAATAATATTTTTCTTGGACTATATTGATTAATAATTGCTACCAAACGGGTCCTTAAGTCTTAACCTTGAGCCTCTGTTTCTTCTTAAAGTTCACCAACAAATTAATCTCCCTTTACAAGCTTTGACCCTATATGGGTGTGGTTGGTACAAAAGAAATTATGTGAGTTTCTTACTTACTAAACATGAAAAAATTTAAAAAATAGTTTAAAAGGGGAAGGAAAGAGAGTCGGAGACTGATCTTGAAGCCATGAAATAGATTATTTCAACTACTATATATTCAGTGCCAAGAGTTGCTCGTATAATAAGTATCCTCACCTCCATATCCTAAGATTATGGGTTTGAGTAATTATCAAGTAAGCAAAAATGATGGAAGCTCCTAGCTGGTAGGTGGGAAAAAGATGCTAAATTATGAGATCATCTAATATATACGTTCAATAATTATCAAGTCAAAAATACAAATCAGTTTTCTAGTTCTTATTATGTATGTTTCTTTCAAATCAAGTGAATCACAAAAACCCATGTAAAATGTACTAGTAAAAAGAAAAGTAAAAACATATTATACCTTTTGCTAATAATTGCTCCTTGTTGCAGATTTACACCACTTATATTGAGAAAATTGAGTGAGCAAAAGCAAGCAGCAAATGTTGAAGAACCTAATTCACTTATTGTTAGATCTGCAAATGTGAACTTTCAATTAGTTTATCAAAGTCTAGATCTGAAATTAATAGATTAGTTTAAGTTTACTATTAATTTGAATCATTAAAGCCAAGTTTTTCTATATGATTTCCGGTAGTCCTTTAAAATATTTGCTAGTGGACCATTGACTAAAAAAAATAGGAGATTTAATTTTGTAGTCATTTCTAATTTTTTTTAAAATTTTATGATTATTTTATAAAACATTTTTATTTTTATATTAAAAAAATAATCTGAAAGGGAAGTTTTTTGGATAAATTATCTAGGGAAAAGGGTCTAAAATATATCCGAACTTTAATCGAAATTGCAGTAACAATACTAAACTTTGGAAAGGACCTTTTACCCCCTACACAATTTAATAGTGTATTTTAAAGGTATATATTGCCCACGTGGACATTATAAATATTGCATAATTATAAATAATAATGTGTCCACGTGGGCACATATATACCTCTTAAATACACTATTAAATAGTCCAAGAGGTAAAAGGTCCTCTATAAAGTTTGGTATCGTAATAGTAATTTCGGCCAAAGTTGAAGTATTTTTCAGAACATTTTCCCAATTATCTATATACACACTTTTTTTTCATAATTTTCATTATTCCTTACCAATTCTAAAATTTTCCAAAATCCCTTATTTTACTCCCAAACCTCCAAACGTTGGATACATAAATCCTAACTCCCAAAATCAACATTTATCCCTTCCTTATTTCAGTCCACAAATCTCTCCTTATTTTTAGTCACAGAATCTTGATAGCTATTTTCTTGTTCACGTTTCAAATTCAAAATCAATCTATTTTCTGTAGGTTAGGGATATTTTTAGACAAAAAAGTTTTAAAAGGATATTTATTATGTATCAAATTACGATATTTATCTTTTTAACTCTTATATTTCAATTTTTATGATTCATTGTGCAGCATATTGATGTAATCTCCTACTACCTCCGGAAGAAGTCAAAACTTCATATTGGCAACCAATATAGATATTCATGATGTATCTGCTCAAATTTTTTATAATTTTAAATCAAAATTGAAAGAATTTTGAACAATTTGGGAGAAGAAATTTGGAATTTGAATTGTTTCAAGTTGTTACGCTTTGTGAATTGAGAGAATCTTTCAAATAATTGTCTCGTCTCTGTAATGTATTGAATCTCCATATTTTCCTCAACTCATCGATCTCCAAGCTGCAATGGTTGATTCAACTCACCTCACTTTCTCATATTCCTGAATGTCTCAACAAAATAGAGATATTCATGATGTATCAACTCAATTTTTCAATGATTTTGAATTGAAATTGAAAAGATTTTTGATAATTTGGGAGAAAAAAATTTAATTTTTTGAAGTTGCTATGCTTTGAGAGAGATAGATTAGCAGTGACAACAACGTAATTGCGTGATTTATGGATTTGATATTTAATTTTACTTTTCTTTTCCTTTTTAAGCGCAACCGGAAATATTTTGTTCCCTTTTTTAGTGCAACGGACGAATTCTTCTTGTATAGAATTAATGTGTACAGATGGTGACTTATGTATCCGGAAGGTATACATTTTAAGGGATTATTGTAATTAAAAAAAAAAGGCAGGGATAAAATGTAATTTACTCCTTACACTATGTGATTTATGTAAGTGATTTTAACCATCAATAATCATTTCGAGTAGAAAAACTTCTTTGATTTAATAATGCAAAATAATTGTAAACTTAAACTAATCAATTGTAGACTTTGATTAGAGTAGTTGATTTTATACCAACCTTTTAACTTCTTCCTATTTTAACCCTGTGGTTGGTAATGCCAGTGCGAGATCGTCATCTTATTAGTCTCAACAAGTGTTTTAATTGTGGAAGAAAGGAGTTATTTGTTGACATCAAGATAAACAAAAGTATCTGCATTAGGGGCCGATTAAATTCAGATTCACTTCTGTAAGTCTCACATTCAGTGGTGGAGCTAGAATTTTCATCAAGGGGGTTCAAAATCTGAAGAAGTAGACATAGGAGCTAACCGAAGGTGGTTTGACATTTACTATGTATACATTAAAAATTATATTAATCATGTATAAATAGTATAATTTTCTGTCGAAGGAGGTTCGGATGAACGACCATAAGGTACGTAGCTCCACCCCTACTCACATTAGAGTTAAATATTTCCCACTCTGTATCCCTTTGATTAAAGATTAAGAAGTACGTACTACTCCACCACAATCCTTGTTGATAGTACGCCATGTTTGTACACAGTGTCATCAAACCGTCCATAGTAATAGTGGTAGTTGCCTGGACAATACATTTGGTCACTGTTCTTCATCAGATTCAGGCAAATTGGGACATATATCAGAGAGATTACACACAAAATAAGATTCATAACTAACAAATAACACATCTTTGAACAATACATAGATATCCAAATATTAACTACAGATTAAACAAATTATTCAGTACTGAAAGAAAACACAAAAAATACTTGTTCGGAACAGTTTACATGAAAGAAAACACTCAAAACATTAATTTAAAACATCTTCAGAACCATCCAGGGAAATGATTTCAAACTTGAAAAAATTTGAATCAACAAACAATACTTGTAACAAGTTTCTTTATTGGAACTAATAATCAGATGAACTGAGACTGCAAATGCATCATCATGCCTCGATACTCTCCTGCCAAAAGGAGGAAAACAAGTAAGAGAAAACATAGGAGAGGAATGTGACGAACACGAAAATAATTGAATATAATCTATGTTTGATATAAAGTCCCCTAAATTCTGTATTAGTAGTATAACAGAGTAATGTTGCCCAATTTAATGGTTCAGCAAAGTGCGAAACCCACGATGCAACAACATATTCAGTGTAGTCCCACAAAATAGAGTCTGGGGAGGAACCTTACCTCAAAGGAAGAGAGGTTGTTTCCGATAGACCTTGGACTTGAGGAAAAAGAGTTCAAAGAAGTCCCGAAAAGAAATGAAGTACAAGAAACAACAGATAATAACAAAAACAGCATATAGTAACATAACAGAAACTACAACAAGCATTACTATAATCGAGGTATAAGGGACAACATATAGTAACAAAAATTGAAGGATAATAAACTATATGAGCAATACTATTGTTTTATTTAGGAAAATATATTGGGACTGGTTTAAGAGTCGCCACTTAATTTTTTAAGAAAAATCAAGAAAACTAATTTTCAAGAGATTAAAACAGTAAATCTAATGAAATATTTAAAGAGGGTTCGAGGTTCTTATTAGCATTTCGGGAAGGGTTTGAAAGCACCCGAAATGCCCGCTAACATGCGGTTATCCGACGATTAATTATTTGGCTAAAGTAATTTAACTTAATTTAAAATGCAAAATTTGATTTGTTTTATAGTTAGAGCTATTTTAAAAGAGAAAAGGGAAGTACTTAACTATTATCTAAGTTAGCTAATTTTGCAAAAAATTGTTCTTTTAAGTCTTGTTAAGCAGTGACTGATTCAGTTAAATTATTAAGTCAAAATAGGCGTCTT
>JAJOOS010026576.1:0-13457 GCA_029582725.1 Solanum chiquidenum
GGTTCGCTGTTAGAATGAAGTTTCGGTGGTTCGGTTGGGATTGAAAGGAGTTGTTTGTAGCTGCTAGTTTAGCTTAGTTTAGTGTTACTTGCGAGTACATGTTGCTTTTGGTACTCACCCTTGCTTCTACACAGTTTTGTAGGTTGACAGCTCTATCAGATCTGGCTTATTACTCATCTTCAGATTAGAGCTTCCAGACTTACTTGAGAGGTAGCGGTTCATTCAAGATGTGCCCTCAAGTTATCTATATATACTGTTCTATTCTATTCTAGAACTTTACTATGAGACTTGTATATTTTATTCAGATTCTGTATTAGAGGTTTGTACATGTGACAACCAATTCTGGGGTTATGTTGAGTTTATTTAAAGACTTCCGCTTATCTTTCTATCTTATTCTTGTTTTATAAATTCTGTATCGTCGGGTTTTCGGGTGTTAGGCTGACGTGTCCGGTGGGGTTTGGGCACGTGCCATCACATCTGGTTATTCATACAGTGCTATTTTCAACACACTTGCTTTTCTAAATCAATTTTTAACCAAATCAAGCAACAATAGCTCTTTGAATGCCTCCAAAATTTTCACAGGCAAAAACTATCAAATTTGATCTGTGAGAATAAAACCATATTTTAAAACCTATGTGATATGTGATGTTGTGAAGGAAGAAAAAAATTTACAATAATATTTTGCAAATCTTACAAAAGTTCAAATTAAAGCACTTTCAAAAAAATTCTACACAAGACAATGTCATGGAATGTGTTTTTGAAGCACAAAATCAAAAGATGAAATTTTGCAAGTTAAAAAATAATGAAAAGAATCCAGTATCATTTACCAAAGCAAAAAATGGGGAGGTTCGACTTAAATGTTTTCCAAATCAACTTGTTTATTATCAAATTTAAGGAAAATAATTTCCCTTCAAAAATTAAGGAAAACATTTTCCAAAATTGTATTTCATCCTTAAAATACAATATATTTTTTCTTACCCTACCCCGTACCCAACCCTCCCCATCCAATTTTTTTTTCTTTAAATTTTCTTATTTTTAAAATTTCAAATATTCTTTCACCCCTACCCCTAACCAGCCCCCAACCCCCTACCCTCTAACCAGCCCTCTCTCCCAAACAAAAAAAAATTCATTTTTTTAAAAAAAAATATTTCAATTTTTAAGATTATTTTTACCTCATCCAGCCCCTACCCCCACAAAAAATTGTTTAGGAAAAATATTTCAAGTTTTTGAAATTTTATTTTTTACCCCATCCCATACCTTAACAACGACGCCCCCCCCCCACCCGTCAATTTGTTTTAATTTTTTTTTGAAAAATATTTCATATTTAAAATTTCATTTTTACACCACCCGCCACCCTTGCACCCCTCCCCTGCCACCCCCACCCAGGCTAACCCCGTCAAAATTTGTTTTTTTTTTAAAAAAAAAAGTATTTTTGAAAAACATTTCAAATTTGAAAATTTTCATTTTTACGCCACCCGTTACCCTACCCCTCCCCACCCCTACCCAGGCCACCCCCATCAAAAGTTTTTTTTTCTAAAAAAAATTCAAATTTAAAAAATTAATTTTTCGCTACCCCTCCGGCACCCCCACCTAGGCAACTTCTGTAAAAAAGATTTAAAAAAATTGCTTTGATAAATATTTCAAATTTTAAAAAAAAATTATGCCACCCGTACCCCCCTGGCCACCCCTTGTCAATTTTTTTTAAAAGAAAATTGTTTCTAAAAATTATTTCAAATTTTTAAAATTTCTTTTTTTACTCCACTCCTACCCCCAACCCCCCTCCCCCTCATTTGGTTTTGGTAAAATGCTAAAATATGCCATCGAACATTGAGAAAAGGTTCATTTATGCCATCCGTTAAAAGTTTGGCTCAAATATGCCATTACCATTTAAGAAAATGCCCATTCATGCCATTATTTTTACCAGTGGTTCTGCAAAACCATTTTTTACACGTGGTCAATGATAATCCGGCCCCATCATTATTGTTATTTTTTAAAAAAAATCAAAATTCTAAACAAAAATTGGAATTAATTTTAAAACTTGTTTCTTTATAAAAAGAAACACTTAAATAAATTCTTAGTAATAATATGTAAACTAACCTCTTTAATCTTCATAAACGAGCTTGAAGGAAGAACAATAAATTTGTCGGAGAAGAATTCGTCGTCCTTAGAGAAGTGAAGTGAAGAGTCTTCTTTTCTTAGTAACGACTTTTTAGATTATAAAAGTGAATGAAAGATTTGGGTAACTGATGGGTTGATGGGTATAGGGATTTTGAAATTTGGGTGGGTCTTTACATGGGTGGGCTATTATAATTCCAATTTTTGTTTAGAATTTTGATTTTTTTCTAAAAAATAATAATGATGTGGCCGAATTATAATTGATCACGTGTAAAAAATGGTTTTGCAAAATCACTGTTAAAAAATAATGGCGTGAATGAGCCTTTTCTTAAATGATAATGGCATATTTGAGCCAAACTTTTAACGGATGTCATAGATGAACCTTTTTTCAAAGTTCGATGGCATATTTGAGCCTTTTCCCATTATTTTAAAAAAAAATATATTTTTGAAAATTATTTTTAAAGGATCGGAAGTGTGGGTCAGGTCATGGTCAGATCTCAACGTCCAATTATGAAACGGTCGTTGGGTCATGTCCTAGTTCGAGTGTTAGGATCGGGTCCTAGATTGATTATCGAGATTTATTTTCGGGTCAAAAATTATTTTTCTAAAGAGTATTTTCTAGTCTCAAGCCAAAAATAAAGATATTTTCTAGAAAACATTTTTATCTTATTCACCAACCAAACATTAAAAAATATTTTCTACTGACCAACCAAACATGAGAAAATAAGTTAGAAATCAATTTATATTCCAAGAAATAGTTTTTACGAAAATATTTTCATGAAAACATTTTCCTTCATACCACACACAATCTAAAGCAAAGAATGAGTGTTGAAGTTTGCTTTTAGTTATTGCAGTAACTTTTAGTAAAATAAGTTGTTTAGTTTAAGATGAATTTGAATTTTGAATTTTAGTTAGGTTGTTTGAATTGTTGAGATATTTTAGATTATTTTAAATTTCAAATTATACAGATTATATTTTTTTATGATGGTTATTTAAAAATAAAATTATTGAAAGCTATTGAAAGTCATTTAATCATTTGAGAGATATTTCAATCAATTATTTTTGTTGTCCCATTTGTTTTTAAAAAACCAACACATAAACTAAGACAATCACTCATATCAGCCCATTGGTGCTTGCTTTGGTCCATGGAGAGCTTTATCCAGTTTGAACACACTTCTGGGGTTTTCAAAATCTTCAAAACTAGGAGGCATATAAAATAGTCTGAATTTCATATAGGAGGCAAATATGATGAAGATCCTTATTGCTTCTATCCGAGAGGTTTCATCATAGTCTATCTTGCTCTTCTTGACTATATACTTGGACAACCAAAATGGCTTTATTCCCAATGTTGTTACCTGATTTGGAGTGTATTTACGCCTTCAAACACCATATTTAGCTCGTAGTTTAGTTTAGTTCTATGTATAATATTGTAAATATACTTGTGTTTATTGATATGTTGTGATGATTTAATGTACATAATTATTCTGATTTTAGGCCAAACATAACAAGAAACGATCCTTATGATGGATTGGAACGCAAAACAAAGTAATCCGGGCTAAGACAAAGAAAGAACAACTCTAGAAAGGACCATGAGGTAAGCCTAGAACTGCACCTCTCTAGAAACTAAACTTAAAAGAATCAATAAAATGAGGTCAAACTCGAGATAGGCCCCACATCGTGAGTCTAGGCTCTTCACGATTCCCCTAGACCATCAAACCCCTCTCTACTAGAATGGGTTTTACCCAGTCAATCCAAAGTCTAATTGAGATTATGATTTTAACCCTATAATTACATATATGTGTATTTTAATGACATTCATAAGGTATGAATTTGCTGAATAACTATTAGGACTTAGAATTAGAAGTAGAATCAACTCTTCTTAGTGTCTAGGGTTTACTTTATAGTTTTAGATGATTATTATAAAATGAACAAGATTTGCTTACAAGTGCTGATTTAATCAAAGGTTTCAATTACTCTCTTTGACATTCATATCTTCCAGTAGTTTAAATTATTTTAATTTTTCTTTTACACTAGTTATGAGTAGCTAAATTCATAACTAGTGTTATGGAACTTATACTAGTGATGATGATAATGGATGCTTTACAATAAAATATTTATTCATAAAAGGGGTGATGATTGTGTATGATGTTTCTTTCATACTTAAATTTTTATTTAGATGATTGATAGCCAATAATAAAGAAATTAACTCTCCCGTATTTTGTCCTGCTTGACTATCGAGGTTCAAATTAGGAAAAGGTTTCATTAACAAGGATTTGATTATACCAACCACCATCTAATAACTAGAGCTCATGTCACGCCCCGAGCCTACACCATACACGTGACCATCACTCAAAAATCATTTTTGACCCCCAAGAGAACCCTTGGTCTAGCTGACTACTTAGCGGAAGACTCACTCAAGCAATAATAGGCTTAAAATAGAATTTGATCTCGAAATAAAACTCAACTCGAATGTTTGAAAGTACTCATTATAATAATTATGATAGTTTGCAAAACATCTTTAAAGGAAAGAAAGTACTAAGAAACTCCTCCACTCTATCTATCTATAAAACATCTAATACTTAAGAGAGGTGTCCGAACAAGATCCATGACGCCTCAAAACAACTAAATTAAAAGTAAATGTGAAGTCCTCCGATATGCAAAGAGGCTCACGAAAACTGTTTGGAGTGTAGAGTGATTTTAACAAAGCATGCAGTGATGATCCTGAACACCTGTGTCTGCATCACAAAAATATGCAGGTTGAATGTCTTTAGTACATTGAATGTACAAGTATGTAATATTGCTGAAGTGTAACAATTGAAAGAAAGGACAACATTAGATAAAATATACTCAATGTGAATGTAAAGAGATAAAAGAGTTACATCATTTAGAGTTTTACAAAATATTTACTCAACTTTGAACTCAATATAATAAGTGTTATAAGAAAATACACTTTAACTATTTGGGAGATTCTCTAACAAACAACCATCACTATGAGCTAAGTGATGATACAACGTCTCACCCAGCTACCAGAACTGTCCTATACCGTGCCGGGGTATAGAACCTCTTAATTAAGTTGATCCACTAATCTCTACCCGAAGGCACTAAGGATTCATAAAAAAAGTATGATCATGTACGCATGTTTGCAACGCATGGTTTATGCAGATTTTGAGTTGTCTGAACTCATCACCATAGCGGTGTGTATATATATATACTCATTCTCAAATGTATAAAGCATACTCTTTCTATGATTTGAGATAATGGCTCAAACTATCCTCTTAAAAGAGGTAACTGCTCTAAAATTCTCTTTGCTCATTGTAAAAATACTTTCTCTGGGTTGAAATAATTACTCAAAAAGGTCTCTTTAAGAGGTAACTGCTCTATACTCAATCTTTTTGAAAACTCTTTTACTTTTCTCAAAATAATACTCTCTTGCTTCATGTAAAAATGAAACATTTGGGTAACACTTAGTTCCCTTATACTCTTTCTCAAACTCCTCTTTACTTCCTCAAAACTCAGTTTAAACAATTATGTTTTGTTTAAAAAATTCTCAATACGAACTTAATAAATACTCAGAAATAGGGTTCATGTTGAAAAATAGGCATGAACAATCAACTCAATAATCACAATACACAATGTACGACAATTCAGTAATTAGAAATAGGAATTTAATAATCAGCAACTTAAGAACTCATAACTCAATGTCAACTCATCTTAATAATACTCAAATCTAAGGATAAAATCCTACATTTCTCTTTTACTGATTTGACAGTAGATATTGGGCGTGAGGAGGAGCTAGTCCAACACTATGATAACCTTACATACCTTGAACAATGAAGTTCTCCATGAAATTGAAGAAACTTGACGAACACTCGAAACCCTAGTGTTTCCCCTCTTGGAACCTTGCTCTATTGACTTAAAGTGTTAATGAGCGTAAAAGAACTGATTAATACTTTCTAACCCCTTAACTAGGTGTAAAACATCATGGTTTCGGCTTAGAATAGAGATTAAAACGTAGTAGTTTTGGTACCAAATACTTAGGGGAAAGAGCAAAATGACCCCAACTTAAAAACTGTCTGAGTGCCTTAAAAGGAAGGCTTCACGGATGGCTATACGACCGGTGAAGTGTTTCACGGATTGTGGAGACCTAAACGGTCCATGAAGTCTTTCTTTTAAAGCTTTCCGTCATTTTTTAAGTTGGCGTCATTTTGGTCTTTCCCCTAAGTGTTTGGTACCTAAACTACATCATTTTAATCCCTATTATATGCCTAAACAACGACGTTTTACACCTAGTTAAGGGCTTAGAAAGTGTAATAAGTTCTTTTACATTCATTAACACTTTAAGTCATTAGAGTAAGGTTCCAAGAGGAGAAAAGCTAGGGTTTCTTGCGTTCTTCCAGTTTCGTTGATTTCGTCAAGAACTTCGTTCTTCCAGGTATGTAAGACTATCATAGTGTTGTACTAGTTTTTCCTCATGCCCTACATCTACTTTCAAATAAGTAAAAGATAAATCTAGGGTTATATCCTTAGATTTGAGTATTCTTGAAATAAGTTGATATTGAGTTATGAGTTCTTGAGTTGTTGATTACTGAATTCTTATTTTTAATTATTGAATTGTCGTACATTGTGTATTGAGTTGATTGTTCATGTATATTTTCAGCATGAACCTTATTCCTGAGTATTCATTGAGTTCTTACTGAGAATCTTTAAACAAAACATAATTGTTTAATCTAAGTTTTGAGGAAGTAAAGAAGAGTTTGAGAAAGAGTATAAGGGAACTAAGTATTTCCCAAATGTTTTATTTTTATATGAAGAAAGAAAGTATTATTTTGAGAAAGTAAAAGAGTTTTCAGAAAGATTGAGTACAGAGCAATTACGTCTTAAAGAGACCTTTTTGAGTAATTATCTAAACCTAGAGAAAGTATTTTTTCAATGAGCAAAAAGAACCCTTGTTTTTTAAATGAGCAATGAGTTCAGAGATATTTTAGAGTAGTTACCTATTTTAAGAGGATAATTTGAGCAATTATCTCAACCCAGAGAAAGAGTGTGTATATATATATATATATATATATATATATATATATATATTATTGGGAGTAGTATTGAGCATTGATATGGGGATGAGTTCAGACAACTCAAAATCCTCATAAACCATATCTTGCCAACATGGGTATAAGATCATACTTTATAGATGATCCTTAGAGCCTTCGGGTAGAGCTTAGTGCATCCACTCAATTGAGAGGTTCTACACCTCGGCACGGTATAGGACAGTTCTGACAGCGTGGGCAAGATGTTGTATCATGACTTAGCTAATAGTGATGATTGTCGGTTAGAGAATCTTTCAAATAGAATTAAAGTGTATTTTTCTATGACACTTATTAAATTGAGTTCAGAGTTGAGTAAGTATTTTTTAAGGATTTAAATTATTTAACTCCTTTATCTCTTTGTATTCAACTTGAGTATATTCTATGTATTGTTGTCCTTTCTTTCAATTGTTTCACTTCGACTATATTACATACTCGTACATTCAATGTACCGACGTCATTCGACCTGTATATTTTTTGTGATGCAGACACAGGTGTTTAGGATCATTAACATATGCTCTGTTGAGATCACTCTACAGTCTAGACAGTTTTGGTGAGCCTCCTTGCATTCTAGAGGACTTCACATTTACTTTCATTTTAGTTGTTTTGAGGCTTTGTGGGTCTTATCCTGACACATATCTTAAACATTAAAGGCTTCATAGATAGATAGAGTCGAGGAGTCTCTCAGTACTTTCTTTCCTTTAAAGATGGGTTACAAACTGTTATAATTATTGCAATGAGTACTTTCAGACATTTGA
Organism: Solanum chiquidenum; assembly: GCA_029582725.1. NCBI lineage: Eukaryota > Viridiplantae > Streptophyta > Magnoliopsida > Solanales > Solanaceae > Solanum > Solanum chiquidenum. The sequence continues at coordinate 7,955 of JAJOOS010026576.1, forward strand.
GTAGAGTTTTATTTTGAGATGAAATTCTGTTTTAAGCCTATTATTGCTTGAGTGGGTCTTCTGCTAAGTAGTTAGTGATGAACGCTCAACCATACCTCATCCAATACTAGGTGTGGGCGATTGTTATCTAGTATAAAACCCAACGAAGAGTTGGGGTTGAACCCACAGAAAGCGTTACAAGTTCGAATTCAGTTATGAATGTAATCTAATCGGTGGTAGGAATAGAATTTATCTAAAACATTTGCTTAAATTAAAGGGTGAAAACAAATGTAATATGGTGGGATTGGTTTGCCAATTAACAACTGAAACAAATACGAAAACAGGGGTTTCAACAAGATTAAGAGGAATTCTCCGGATGTGATCGAATATAAGCTAATTACACTATATGGGTAATTGAAATTCAACAATAATTTGCTGAATCATTGTGGGTAGGCTAGGCTATAAGTGCAATAGTTTTCTCTCGAACAACTATTACGGTTCAGGCAAGTTCTCTCGAACCTCGACAAGCTTAACAAGATAAATAACCCACAACCTTAATGTATCCACTCTCTCGAGCTAGATAGGTAGAATTTATTTTAGCATTCACTCTCTCGAGCTAAACCCATATCAACCCAATACCTACAATCATTAATCAAAATCTTTGGTTCCAAAACATCTCTCTCAAGCAAGCCAGAAACTGTAAGCTAGAATTGCATCCACAACTACATTTCATAGATTAAAACACAGCTAATGATTAAAACCACATTAAAACATCAATTAAATAATTAAACAACAATACCCATAAGATAATTAAGCTAATAATCACATGATCACACCCCAAGAATTGGAGTTTTAGCTACACATCATAAAAAGAAACAAATGGTTACCAAATACAATAGCCATGATCTGGGTGAAGGTTCCCAAGTCTTTACAATGGTCTAAATTGAATAAATTCCAAAACCCACTTGGAAATCTTCAAGTTTAGGCTTAAAAAGCTTCAAAGCTTCCAATGAAAACTCAAAAATTCAAAGAAAATCTCAAAAACTCAAACTCAGGGAATCAGAACTGGAAGAGCCTCTAGAAATTTCATTTAAAATTTCAATTTATAGTTGACCAATTTTAGTCTTGAAGGGCCATTGGGCGAAGTAAGTCGGGCCTCGCAGAACCAGTCGATGATCCTCCCTTTGCTCCAATCCATCACCAATTTGCATTGGCTTTTTGTCTTCAGGGTTCTGTGACTTTAGGCAATCAAGGTTGCCATCGTGGAGTCGTTAGGTGATCCGCTGACTGCCAGTTTCTATCGCCAAATTGGTTCTTCCCCAGGGTTGGCACACTACAAATTTGGGCGAGCTAAAGAACCACTCGGAGGTTTGCCGAGTGTTCTTTGGCGATCACCAAGATCGCTTTTCTTCACTTCTTCAGCTTGTTTGTTCCTTTTTGCCCGGTAGTGTCCTTGCCTTGCTCCTTAGCTTACGTACCTGTAAATTAATGATTTAACATCAGTTTAGAGCATAAATTAGGCATTTGAGTACACTTAAACTATCAAAATTAAGCCCTAAATGAGTCAAAATCTCAGACTCATCAACACCCTGAACTTAAACTTTTGCTTGTCCTCAAGTAAAACTCAAGTTCAATCAGTTCAACAAGGATGTTTACAAACAGTGCTTCTTAAGACTCAACATGAATGCACACAAAAGGTTCAAACTACATATACAATGCTCAATTGTGCACTCAAAGATTCAAATTGTGATTCACCATTATTAAGTATACTCAAGCTCACAATGCTTGCTTCAAATGCAAGTTCAAGCTCAACAAAGGTACTCAAATGACCTCACAACAAAGATGATTCCATATTCACACAAAATTTCTCAACAATTTAAAGTTTCGGAATCACATACAACTCTCACACTCAAAAAGATGAACACATGCATGACTCCACCCATAGGCTTACCCTTATTTTCCAATCAACATTCGTTTCAGCTCACTCAAGATCACAAAGGTCTTTTTAAGGCTTGTAATGGGGCTGAGTGCAAAGGTATGGTTATTTAGGCTTAGTGGCTTCTACCTTCATGAAGTATGGCCTGAAAATCACTTTTTATACTTCTCTTTCACATTCAAACATGTTCATTATCCACCCCATTATTCAACTAAACATGAATCACCGAATACCCTATTTTTTCACTATTCTCACACACTTTATTTCACAACTTTTGCTCTTTTTCAGTCTTTTTCTTCTTTTTTTTTTTACATGCTGGGGTTCCATCTTTTTCAAAACAATCCATCAAAGAGGAATTTTTCACACTTCTTGACTTTCCTTCTTTTTCACCACATCCCCAACTTAGGCTTTTGGCCTAAGTTGGCTATTCAGACGAACCAATACTTTATGAAGGTTATGGGTGATGGGATAAAGAGGTCAAAGTTGCTCAAGTTTCTTCCAAAGAAAAGGATAGGCTCACAAGGTGACAAGCAAGGTTCACACTTCTCACAAGGTTGGCCACAAAGAGGTATATTGTCAAATTGGCTCACTCTTCAAAACTTTTGCTTAAGATCATTTCAATTGCTTGCTTCACTCAATTAATTGGACCAACGGGGAAAATTCTAGGTGTCATCAAGCACATTGTTCAAGACAACCTCTCCACACAAGGCATTGTTATAATTATCAAGCAAAACTCTACACTTTCCAGCTAGCGTGCAATGTTCATCACAAAAGACTTAATCAACAATCGGCTAGTCACAACGAGATGCTAAAAGTTCACATATTGCCTATGTAACTTAGTTTGCCTCATCGTAGCTGCACATTCATTTTGTTGTATTAGGAGCACTATTCAAGTCATCGGTATTGACCACAAACGACACTCAAATTTGCACAAGAACAGCCACAATCACACACAAAAGAGGTGACAAAAATTTAAACTTTGTTCAAACCCATTTCAAATTAAAACAATGGGCCACAATTTATCCAACACCACAATCAAATCAACCAAGATATATATATATATATATATATTATAATAAGCTCCAATATTCACATAAACACAATAAAAATAGAACCAATATTCACAAAACAACCCACAAGAGGTAGGTATGGAAATAGTTCACCCCACCAACAAAATACGCAGATGTCCTCAAATGCAACAAAAAAAATAGTCTAAAAAGTAACAGAGAAGGAGGTAAAAAATTATCCCGCCAGGCTAGGCCTGTTGAAGTCTGCATATCCATAGCTCCCTCTGTCGGGTATCAGTGCCCGGTATTTCAGTATCCTTGGCTCCACTGGAGCCCACCATAGATGTGTCCTAAAGCGATGCCTACCTACCAGCCTCAAACATGGCACCCTCCAAGTCAACCAGATCATCATAGACTGTCTCCTCACGAACACCAAGCTGCTCCTCATCTGTCTCAGCAGTAGAATCATCAGCTCTAGTCTCATCTTCGGTAGTAGCCGGAGGCACCTAGGAACAAGCTGAAATATCTGTGCTCAGGCCATCGAGAATCTCCACCGTCCCAAACAACATAGTAAAATCAGTGGCCTTCAGTTGGTCCACATCCTTTCTCAACTCAGTAATATCGGCCTTCAAGGTAGTCACATCCTCTGAAGCACCACATGTCTTCTCATAAGTGACGACTCTAATAGTAAGGGCATCTAGTGCCAACTTGTGATCCCTCATCTCAGCCCTAAGTGGGGCTAATGCAGCAGCAATAGACCGATCTATCATCTCAGGCATAACATCCTCAACTCGAGAGGCACACACATCGGATGAATGAGCCAGATGGCCCATCTTGTACAACATGGCCTGGGTGATATTGGTCGGGAAGCAGAAGCAACAACAACAGAAGATTTAGGGGGAGGGGGTGCAACAGATGAAGTAGGAGTCTCAGAAGCAGTAGTTCTAGAAGTACCTGAAGGACCACTAGCCTGAGGGTGCATAATTTCCACTGTCGGCAACATGTCAACGTCAACCTCCAGGGAAGTATCCACCGGTGCTGCCCTTCTCCTATTAGCCTCATCTCATTGGTACTTGGCCTCAATACGCCGAATGTTAGTATAAGAGGTGGGTGTCACCTCGACATCCTTCTTTTCATCTCTCGGGACACGGGCCTAACTGCAAAACTCGGTGATCAGCACCGGGAACGGGAGTGAGGTCTATCTCTGCTTGGCCCTCATGGCCATCTCCTGCTCTATCAACAATCCCAAATTCAGTGTCTGGCGAGCAATGATGGACCCTAGGCAGGCTGCCTTCAGGTGTATGAGGATGGACTCATTCTGGGATGGCATGATGGTGCTACTGATGAACCCGAACTAGTATCTGGCAGCAACATTCATGTTCTTTTTCTCTATGGGTGCACCTGCATCTATCCACCTCAGGGTGACATCAGATATAAGGGGTGCCAACCACCCATTAAGGTCCTCCAAGGTCTTTTTCTGGACCAAGTCATTGTACATGTGCATGATGTCCGATGAGCACCCTAGGACAACATTCGTACCTGAGCAACGTCATTTGACTTTCTTGCCACGAACTATCACAAAATCCACTGGCTTGAACATGCTATCCTTCTTCTTCCCATTAGGAATTAGCTCCCTATACGCCGCATAGAAATCCCGAACCCAATTTGGAATGTAGGGACCCCGGGGTTTAGTAAAAATCTTGAACTTGTAGAACTTGATAGTGTTCCACACCTCCGGATATCTGTCCACCACACTGTCAGTAAACAACCTCTTTTCTTCAAGAATGGTCCTTAAACCCTCTGCCTTTAGTTGGTTGAGTGACCAGGGAGGAGGACCATGTACTGGTGGTGCTGGGACCACTATTTGAGCTGGAGGAGGCACTAGAGATGAAGTTGAAAGGGTAGGCGTCGTAGGCACCGAGATCCTAGACGGATCATTCATTACTTTGGAGTGTAGCTCTGCACTATGGTTGGCAACGGAACCGAAACCGGAATCGGGACGGACTGGAATCGGTAATTCTGGAAAAAATATGCTATACCCGTCCCGGACCGGTAACGGACCGGAAACCGGGTCCCAACGGATATATTTTTAATTTTTTTTTATTAAAATTACAAAATTAGGAACATTACTCAAATAATATTAAAACTTTTATAATTTTAAAGTTAAAAATTTATACTTTTAAAGTTTTAAATACAAACTTTCAAACTTTAAAAGTATAGAAGTTTAAATTTCACACTTTAAAAGTTTGAAAATTTAAATTCAAGAGTCAAGACAATAATAAAAAAAATTAAGGCGAATAGCCTATACTTTTATTAATATTAATTAAATAGTACAAGTTGAATTACAAAATATTAGTACAGTATTAAAAAATCTAATCTACACAGCCACCTTCTAGGAAGGGTTCTGTTTGAATTAGATCTCGAATTATTATACTCATACTAATAGACATTTAAATTTAATAGTTCATGCTACCAAGGAAATCTTTTTTTAAATCATTTAACATTTCTCTAGTAACATGCTCTGGAATTGGTTGATTAGCTAGTTCCTCCATTGCATCAATGCCGTCGTCACTAAAATATT
>JAJOOS010026577.1:0-15111 GCA_029582725.1 Solanum chiquidenum
GACTTCTGTGCTAGTTGGCTATTTATTTATATGATCTCCTGGGAGTAGCTGTTTCTTTTATAGATCAGTTGGCAGGGGCCTTGCCGGCCGATGGCTTAATTTTAAGCCGAGATATACTTGTTTGATTTCTTTATTGCGTGTGGCTGCCATGAGCTAGTAGCAAATGGTTCAGCAGGGTCGGCTCGGGCCTGAGTTTTGGCATTAGGAGCCAGTTGTGCCCCTTGAGTTTGGTGTGTGACACTCCTTTTCTAACGCTCAGGTGGAGTCACATTTGACTCTCAAAGATGATGTTAAGGCAATATCTTCTTAAAAATATGATGAGAATGTTGAGGCAAATTTAGCATTGAAAGATGATGCTTTTGATAGCCTCGATGATATTACTCATCTAGAAGCTGAGGACTTCTTTGGGGATCGCAACTGAAGATTGATAATTGAACTGGGAAATGAATAATGTTGTTATGTGTTTTTAATGTCTTACTTAAAGTTCATGAACTTAAATTTTCTTTTGTTAAGTTTCGTACTTCTTATTATGTATTTTTATTTTTATGAAGATAAATAAAAAAATTCAGTTTTCAGTTGGATCCAAGATGAGTAATGGAGATATGTGCCTTCTGGACAGTGCCATAACTCATACAATACTAAGAGAAACAAAATATTTCTCTCATTTGATTATAAAAAGGCATATGTTAATACAATATCTGGTAGTACAAAATTGATTGAGGGCTCTGGAAGAGCGGCCTTATCACTACCTGGAGGAATATTATTGATAATCAATAATGCATTGTATTGTAGTAAGTCTTAAAGAAACTTTTCAAGTTTCAAGGTTATTCGCCAAAATGGCTATGATGTTGAGACTGCAAATGAAGGAAATGTGGAATACATTTATATTACTACAATAAATGCGGAGAAGAAAACTGTGCATGAAAAATTGCCTGCACTTTCTTCTAGGTTGTAAAATACAAATATTAGAACGGTTGAATCACATGCCGTGGTAAATAAAAGATTTACTGATTTTAATGATTTTGTCATTTGGCATGACCGGTTGGGCCATCCCAGTTATAATATGATGTAAAAAATAATTGAGAATTCACATGGGCATACTTTGAAGAACCAAAATGTTCTTCAATCATAGGAATTATCTTGTGCTGCTTGTTTTGAAGGAAAGTTGATTATCAAACCATCAGCGGCTAAGGTTGGAGTGGAATCTCCCGCATTTCTGGAACGAATACAAGCTGATATATGTGGGCTTATTCACCCTGCATGTGGACCATTTAAATATTATATAGTCTTGATAGATGCATCTACAAGATGGTCACATGTGTGCTTATTGTCAACTCACAATATGACTTTTGCGAGGTTGTTGGCTCAAATAATAAGGTTAAAAGCACAATTTTCAGATTATGCAATAAAGACAATGTGTCTTGATAATGCTGGTGAGTTTACATCTCACACATTTAATAATTATTGTTTGTCCACTGGAATAACAATTGAACATCCTGTTGCACATGTTCATACTCAAAATGGTCTAGCAGAGTCATTGATTAAACGTCTCCAATTGATAGCTAGACCATTGTTGATGAGGACAAAGTTGTCTGTTTCAGTATGAGGGCATACTATTTTGAATGCAGTGGCACTTGTACGCATAAGGCTAACCAATTATAATTACATCTCCCCATTGCAATTGGTTTTTTGTCAGGAGACAAACATTTTCCATCTTAAATATTTTGGTTGTGCAGTATATGTTCCAATTGCTCCATCACAACGCACAAAGATGGGTCCCCAAAGAAGGTTGGGGATATATGTTGGGTATGAATCTCGTTCTATTATAAAATATTTGGAACCTAGAACTAGAGATTTATTACGGAAATGTTTGTTGATTGTCATTTTGATGAATCAGTATACCCAACATTAGGGGGAGAACAAAAACAGTTGGGAAATGAGATAAATTGGAATTCACTTTCACTGTCTCATTTAGATCCTCGAACAAATCAATGTGAGCAAGAAGTTCAAAAGATAATTTATTTGCAGAATATTGCAAATCAACTGCCGGATGCATTTACTAACCTTCCACGGGTTACTAAATCATATATCCCAGCTGCTAATGCTCAATTTCGAGTTGATGTCCCGATAGGACAAAATGTTAAGGCAAACGAGTCTGAACCACGCTTAAAACGTCCAAGGATAAAATTTCTTGGAAAATGAAAGAAATAAATGATCAAGATGATCATAATATGAAGGTAATTGCTCATGAAGAGCTTCGAGACATAATAAATGACGACACCACTGAGAAGGTCCATGTACCTGAAAATAATGAGAATGAGAAAATCTCTATAAATTATGTCTCGATGAGAAAAATGTGGAATCAAAATAATATTGTGGTGGATAATATTTTTGCCTATAATGTTGCAGTTGAAATAATGCAACAAGATAAGGATTTGGAACCAAGATCTGTCAATGAATGTAGACAGAGAAATGATTGGCCAAAATGAAAGGAAACAATTCAAACAGAACTGGCTTCACTTGAAAAATGTGAAGTTTTTGGACCAATAGTCCAAACACCTTCCAAACACCTGAAGGTGTCGAGCCAGTGGGCACAAATGGGTTTTTGTGCGAAAACACAATGAAAATGGTAAAGTCGTAAGATATAAAGCATGGCTTGTGGCACAAGGATTTTCGCAAAGGCCTGACATTGATTATGAGGAGACATATTCTCTTGTGGTAGATGTAATTACCTTCAGGTATCTGATAAATATGACAGTTCATGCAAAGCTTGAAATTCACCTAATGGACGTTGTCATAACCTATTTATATGGCTCACTAGACCACGATATTTTTATGAAAATCCCTGAAGCACATAAAAATTCAAAAGAAAGTTGTTCAATAAAGCTTCAAAAATCCTTATATGGATTGAAACAATCATGGCGAATGTGGTATAATCGTCTTAGCGAATATTTGCTAAAAGAAGGGTATAAGAATGACCCTATTGGTCCTTGTATTTTTATACGAAGGTCAAAATCTGAATTTATAATAATATATGTTGATGTTGATGACTTGAACATCATTGGAACTCCTAAAGAGCTTTCAAAAGTTGTCGAGTGTTTGAAGAAAGAATTTGAAATGAAAGATCTTGGTAAGACAAAAAATTTCCTTGACATTCAGATTGAACATTTGAAAAATGAAATATTTATCCATCAATCAGCATATACTGAAAAGGTTTTGAAGCGATTTTACATAGATAAATCACACCCATTGAGTACCCCGATGGTTGTGAGATCTCTTGACATAAATAAAGATCCATTCCGACCTCAAGAAAAGAATGAAGAGCTTCTTGGTGATGAAACTCCATATCTCAGTGATATTGGGGCACTAATGTACCTTGCTAATAATACCCGACCAGATATTTATTTCGCAGTAAGTTTATTGGTGAGATTTAGCTCATGTCAAACAAGAAGACATTGGAAAGGTGTTAATCATATATTCAGATATCTTCAAGGAACAATTGATATGAGATTGTTGTATTCTAATGCATCAAAGTCAGAATTGACCGATTATGCAGATGCAGGATATTTGTCTGACCCACATAAAACCCGATCTCAGACAGGCTATTTATTCACATATGGAGGTACAACTATATCATGGCGTTTGATGAAACAAATGATAGTTGTTACTTATTCAAATCATGCAAATAATAGCCATTCATGAAGCCAGTCGAGAGTGTGTATGGTTGAGATTAATGACTCAACATATTTTGCAACTATGCGGTCTTTCCGTGCAAACAAAGACTCCAACAATATTGTATGAAGATAATGTTGCTTGCATAGCTCAATTAAAAAGAGGATATATCAAAGGAGACCGAATAAAGCATATTTCACCTAAGGTCTTTTTCACACATGATTTTCAACAAAATAGTGAGATAAATGTTCAACAGATTCGTTCGAGTGATAATCTTGCAGATTTATTCACTAAGGCATTGCCAACGTCAATATTTGAGAAGCTAAGATATAAGATTGGAATGTGTCGTCTCCAAGATATCAAATAAATTTTTCATCAGGGAAAGTAAAATACGCGTGGTACTCTTTTTTCCTTAGCCAAGGTTTTGTCCCATTGGATTTTCCTGGTAAGATTTTTAATGAGGCAACACTCAAGGTGTATTACAAGATGTGTGTATTCTTTTTCCTTCACTAGGCTTTTTCCCACTGGGTTTTCCCTAGTAAGGTTTTAATGAGGCACATTATCTATAAACATCCAAGGGAGAGTGTTATAAAACCATTGAATTGTGGATGTTTCTTTTCATCAACAACCTAACGTAATGAACCTATTTAATGTAAGTCTTAAAGTTGTATTAACGTATTTGGTTAAAGGATGTAAACAGATGTTTTCTAAATCCTATAAAAGGGTACCCTTTACCCTTGTGAAATACACAATTGAAAAGAATAATCTCTACTCTATACTTTCCATCACAATTTGTCTTCCTTACTTGTTTAGTATTATTATATTTTGCTCTCAATTTACAACAATTTTCCAATTTTATCAATCCACATTTACATCTTATTTATTGCATCTTATACATTTAAACTCCTATAATTAATAATTTTAACATAACATAATAGATTAATTGAGCAAAATATTCATCATATATAACAGAAGTAATCCAAAATTACATAATCAAAATAGTAATTTTAATGTGTCATTCAACAACAATATTTTTAAAAAATCCTAAATATTTCTACTTGATGCTTGGTTCATCATCAGTGTTACTTCCATCCGAAGATTTCTAATCGATGCTTGATTCGATAGGTGACTGAACAAAACCATTTTCTATATCTGATGCCTGAAAAAGAAACAAAATATTAATTGACAAACAAGCTGATGATTATAGTCCAAAAAAATAATTTCAAGTCCTCTACTATTTTGACTAGTGCTACCATTCCACACACATCTCTTGCTCCCTTTCCTCATCGGAGGAACCAATCTATGATTCTTGGTGAAAGGGTTTTAATTTTTATTTCTATGGCCCTAATGAATATTTATGGGTTAAACTATCCTTAACTATAACCTAGTTTCGTAAAAAAAATTGTTTTGACTAGTCCATTTGCTATTTAAAAATGTAATCATCTTTGGCTTAAATTTTCACGTTAGTATATTGTAAAAACTTCTTTCATTTTTTTTTAAACATCTTTAAATACTTCGAATCTAGTTGACAATCTTTATATCTATATAATGACTAACCCGTATTCCATCGATATTAAATTAATAGACTCATTAACTACTCCATTATAACATATTTGTTGATATTTTATTTTTATATAATATCTTCATCATTTTTCAAACCGCCTTCAATGTTGTTAATATTTCCCATCATCAAATGAAAATGCATAAGAATCTATCTTGTTAAGCTCCTCCACGTCTATGTAATTCCCTTCTCCAGTGTAATTAAAAAGTCAAAAATCATTTTTTTACCACTCAGTGCTCAAAGTCTGTATTAGAGTCTCGATTAAATTTGGATCGCGCACTACAAAGTTCATGTGGATATGGGGATTTCAATAAATATTTCTTCATATTCAAAGCTCGAATCTTAACCTCTAATTAAAAATGAAGCAGTGCTACCACTACACCCCAACTCATGTACTTGGCATATACCTTGAATATAAACACCCATATATTCATCACTAACGTGACTAGCACAAATTTGAAATCCTTTAGACTAGACATTCCCAATCAAAAAAAATAGGGGGAAATGGGAAAAGGACAACAATCTTTATAATAGATACAAGTGCAAATGTGTCATAATTCTATTGGACCAACATGATAAATGATGCCTCCTATCCATTACTAAGTGTAGATAGGGTGTGTACCTACGATTTGGTTATTACTTTAAAATAAATATTTTGTATATATGGTGTGATAATAATACATACATGAGCACCACTCCTTGTCAACATTGAATAAAAATCTTGTGTTCCCTTTCTTTTTTTTTTGTAGTAAATATAGATCGAGAGTGGTGTGTCGTAGAACATGCGGGTACTTTCACAAAAACTCACATGGATACAAGTAGCGGACCCAGAATTTTGGTTTAGGGGTTCGGAGAAAAGTAAACATGCTAATTGTGTTGATAAATTAACGAGTGGATTCAGATATAAACATGTTAAATCATATATGAGTGAGCTTAAATTAAATAATTTTTATTAAAGTAAATATTTTTATTAAAAAGTTTATTAAGTATATAATAATATTTACTAGGAAATCCAATTTTTTTATTGAAATATTACTATGTATTAATTTAATATTTTAAAGAAACCCATAAATTTACAATATAAACCTATTTGAAAAGGTTTGACAAAGTCTTAACAAAAAAAGAAAGTTGTCAGAGAACGCCTCCACCGAGATTCGATCTCGGCTAAAATGCATGGACCTTAACCTGCTTAACCACTGCACTGTGTACTAATCTTGTGTTGGGGGAGTTCAACATTTAATATAGGGGAAAAGAACAAATATACCCCGAACTATCGCAAATGGTATATAAATACCCTCCGTTATACTTTTCGTTCATTAATGCCCTTATCGTCCAAAAAGCAGTGCACATTTACCCCTCACTATAACGGAAGACTTATTTGATACACGTGTTGCAATCCTATGGAGGGACCTGATTTGACCAATTAATTAAACCCAAATTTTAAAAATCCACCCATATCCACTTAACCCACCCGTATAACCCATCCAAAAACCTAAAAAAAAATCTCCAATTTCTCACACAAAGCTCACACAAACAAACCAAATAACCAAAAAAAATCCAACTTCTCCTTCATCTCGACATACCAATTTCATCATCGATTCATTTTTATTTTCGTTAATTCTTCGTCGTTTCTGTCGATTCGTCTTCCATGTTCTTCTTTTCTTAGTCAATTTTTTATCGATTCTGCGATAATTAGAGAGATCACAAAAAAATACTACGCCAACTATTTCAATTCAGCTATATCCAAAACCCAAAATGCATATTTTTTTCTACAAGTGATAACCTCAACCATACAACCCAAGATCAGTGATAAACGAGAATGAGCTTGTTTTGGGCAACAACAAAAAAAAAAGCACATTAACAAAAAAAAAAGTGAATTTTCGTTTTAGTTGAAAACTAGAGAGAATTAGGGGAAGGGATTAAGGGAATTAGGGGAAGGGATCAAGGGAAAATTAGGGGAAGGGATTAAGGGAAAGAGTGAGAGCTGACCATTGTGAGTGAAAAGAGGTTTAAATTGAGGTTGAAAATGGCTACGTGCAGATTGCAATGTGTAGATGATATTGGCAGAAAGAATAATGAGGAGAAAGAGATGTAAGTCATATTACAATAGGCATTAACACGAGTCACATAAATCAGGTTGTATATTTGGAAGTAAATCAAATTCAATGTTAAGATAGATTCTGCAACTACAAGCCATGGATATTTGAGAGAAGGAGATTTTTCTTTAGGTTTTCAGATACGTTATTTGTGTGGGTAATGGGGTATCGGGTGGGTTAAGTGGATATGGGTGGTTTTTTAAAATTCGGGTTTAATTAATTGGTCAAATCAGGTCCCTCTGTAGGATTGCAACACGTGTATCAAATAAGTCTTCCGTTATAGTGAGGGGTAAATGTGCACTGCTTTTTGGACGGCAGGGGTATTAATGAACGAAAAGTATGACGAAGGATATTTATATACCATTTGTGATAGATCGGAGGTATATTTATCTTTTTTCCCTTTAATATCTATACGTAAATCGTAAACTTCATCCTATATATACAATATAATTTTTCGAGTGAGGGGATTCGGGTGAACCCCTCGGCTCCATGTAGGTCCGCCCTTGCATGGATACTCACATGGGCGATAATTAATCCCCCTGCATATTTATTTGGTTATTTAAATCTTATCGGTAAATTTTAAGTTATGTCATATGTTTCTTATTCAAGTAAGAATTTGAGAAAATGGAGATAAGCCAATTTAGCTGAGCAAAGAGTTTACAAAATAAAAAGGAACTTAAATTTTAAATATTGGAATTTTAGTCTAAAGATTTGTATAGAGTTATATGCTCTTAAACTTACCATGATGTGGAATATTGAAATTAAAATTAAATATAAAAAAAAAAAACATCTTTTTAGGATAGACTAAAAGGGGCAAGACACTTAAATAGTTAAATTGGCACAGATGAAATAGTATTACCAAATGAAAAAGGAAAAGAGGGAAGAAGGCCAGTACCAACAAGCTCCAAATTATGAGAGGTGAATTCAAAATTTTGAAAGAATAAGTGCAGTATTATTAAAAAGTGGTTCTAAGATATAAATTTGATCGATTTAATCGTTAAGTTCTTATTATTGAACTCATTAAAATTTTAAAATTATAAGTTCAAATGTTCTTATCAAATAGTAACTTTTTATATATAAGATATATTTCGTGTTGAAGTTATTGAGAGATCGATTGAACTCATTATTAATATTGTTTGGCCAAGCAACCTATATATTATCATAATATGAGTTTTACTTTTCTTTTGAAGGAAAGTCAAAATATTATCATAATACTTTTATTTTTTCTAAAAGAAAAATCTTTCATTATTCTTTCCTTTAGAGGAAAGATTTGAAACTCTATAAATTGAAAATGTCTCTTCTCATATCAAGAAAATAATAACATCCACAATATAGTCACTAAAGAGTTTTGTTTATGGAGAGATTTATTTTCCTTGCAGTTTAATATTTTTCTTTCATATGTAGGTCAATTGACCAAGCCAATATCATAATATTTTTTAATAGTTTTTCTTTGTCATCTGATTTTTTCGCCTTTATGATTTGCAATTATAAGCTTCCGCATGACGTCCTGAATCTTTCGAACCCAATAGTTCAATCTAACCTACATATCAACTCAATTTTTAATGGATTGAAATTAATTGAACTAAAATATGTTGAACTTATAAATGAACAAATTAATAAACCGCTCATCAAGCTTCAATGGATTAAATGAATCATATTTGCACGGACTAATTTTTCCATCCGGACCTTGCTATAACATAAATTTAACCATCCAAACAAAGCTCACCAAACTTATTGTTTTCCTTTTTTCATTTTTCACACTGATGACATGAACATTTTACTTTAGGTTTTATCAACCTATTGACTTTAGCTTGATTAAACTTTACATTCTTCCAAAGCAAGTACCAACTCTTAACTAAAAGTTTCTAAACATGATTTATTAATTGAACTAATTTTACAATTACCAACATTTGGTGCTTTCTGGTGGCTGCGTTTAGATGAAGTTTAATAATGCTAAAAGAATTTATTAAAAATAATTAGTTTGATTAGGATTGATGTGGCTAGTAATTAATTACATGAAAAGAGCAGGTTAGATGTCACCAGCCAATGTCAGATCAGAATTTTCAAGCATTAGTATATTTTTTTACAAATGGTATCCAATTATTAAAAAAGAAAAATTCTTGACAAATACTTTTTAATGAAAATGCCAGGTCAACATAAATCAAGTAAAAAAGAACGGAGGGAATATAGAAGAAATTATCGATAAGTGGCATACTAGTACTGGTACTAATACTAACAAGTTAAAGTATATGAAATTGAAAAATAACAATTCCATAAAATAATGTTCCTATATATCTAAGTGATGATAAAGCAAATTATTATACGCTTAGAGGTAAAGCCTGAATAACCTATAGTGCCACCAACATGGCCTGTGGTATAGTGGGGGATTGCTTCATCTTTAATCAAGAGGTCTTGGATTCAAATCCTGAGTACGGAGAGAATCATGTTGGAAGTGTCATCCCCTAATGAACCATGCAGTGCGCGATTCGAATTTAATCGAGTTTCTAACACAGGCTCCGAAGGGAAACAATAAAAACTTATAGTGCCTAAGAATGCTTATACTTGTGGGATCCAAATATGAATTAGTTATGTAAAAATCATCATTATTATAAAAACTATAGAGTAGGCCCATTAAAAAATTATAATAATCTTCCCTTTGTCGCACAAATCTCTCCTCTAAATTAGTTAATCCCCTTCTTGATCACTTTTCTTCTTTCACAAGATAAGTCAACAATCCCAAACTCTAGTGCTATATGTTTACAAGTAAATGTACCATATGTACAATTTATTATCCTGAGTAGACCAATGAAAAACAATTTCTTTTTAACTAAATATCTTGGGGATTGGCTGAGGTGGTGTAGGGAAAAGTGGCAGAGAATAATTAAGTGAAAAATGGCATTCTCCACTTGTAAATTTCAAGGTAATGACTCTGTTAATGATTATTACTAATGGTGTCAAATAAATGGATTGAGTTGAATTTAAATGGATTAAATGAACTGATCAATTAATAATTGTGCAGGTTATTATTTGGACTAAAATGGTCTAAGTTAAATGGGTCAAATAATGAATCATAATTCAAACTTGTGCTACTTTTACAAGTCTTAATTTGTTGGTATGTTTTCATATAATTTATTTAAATACCTAATAAGAAGAATTATCATGACAAAATATAACATATCAAATAAAATAATGTGTTAATTAAAAATATTTTGAGAAGGTTTTACATAGGTCAATTATGTTACATATGAGGCCAACTTTTGTTTTTGGTAAACAAATTATGTTATTAACAAAAGTAGAAAGCTCAAAGCAAAGAGCTATGCTACTAGACAGCCAATCCTAATTTAACCAGTTTCATCGGCCAATTTAGATTATATATCAGGTCAATTTCTAGATTAGTTAAATTTGATGGGTTAAATTAGATTTGATATAATAAGTGAATGAGTCATTAGTCCATTCAAATTTAATTGATTTCATGGATCAATTTGAATAATATATTAGACCAACATTTAGATGAGCCTTGATAAACCATTAGTGTTTTTTTCTTTTTACAATGCGTAATTGGATATAGAAGCCAATTTTAATAGGTCAAATAAATTGAGATAATAAATGAACATGTCATTAACCCCTCAAATTTTAAACTAATTACACAGATTAAATTTTCATAAGCTAATTTTGTGAGCCTTAATTGTCACAATTCTTCGATTCAATTTGGTGGTTAAGAAAAAAGATAGCTCAGTGCAATGAGCTTCCACTATGCGCATGGTTCAAGAAATAGTCAAACCCCATACTCTATTTATCCCACATTATGTGATGGCATTTGATAGAGTATGATTTTATTTTAAAAGAAAGACTTGAAATTTGTAATCTAAAATAAGTCATAGAAATTTGTAAGACTATAAATCATTTCATTAATGAATAATGAAAAACTTGAAGCTAAATTATTAGATGTTATTTGTTTTGAACGGACTAAAAAGAAAAAAAAATATCACGTTTATTAGGACGAGAGAGTATATATTACATTATATTTTTTGTAACACCCTAAAATTTCTAAGATAAGACTTGAATCATTCATTAACACCTCGCAACTCTATTCTTAAAATTTGAATCACTCGTCGTAAGTATATGAGCTTGGACCGAGTGATATCCTACTTGATCATGTGTTTTAAGGTCCTTTACTAAGTATACCAAGGGTATCTAAAGTGATCTAGGTTCATAAGGGACCTCAAACACCAAGTCACATTCAAAGCATTTATATCGGCTAAGTTCTCGCATGAGTTCATATAAAGGTCAATTTCAAACTATCATATCTCCCAGACTATAATGAATTAGGTAGTCTATGACCTATCAAATTAAAGATCTGTGAGTATTCTTTCCAACTCCACCAAAATTTTCTTATTTCAAGTTTGAAGTAAAAAATTATGATTGTTTTACTGGAACATGTCCGGATAGGAAAATTCGATTAGAATACCAGCCCATTTGGTGACTCGCCGAATAGGTTGGAGAATCGCTGAATTACCTCACCAAATCGTCCTGAAAACCTTAAGCATCTGTATATTTTTGCGATCTAAAGCCCCATTTGGCGAACCACCAACTATTTCGATGAGGAGACCTCTAGATCACTGATTTCGTCGATGTCACTCATTAAAAGTTCGTTTTCTTTGATTTTTATGGTCTTCTTACGTTCCTAGAAAGGTATTCTTGACCTTTTACCTCAATCAGCTTCCCTAAGTCCATCTTACAACCTAATGTCATCATTATACGTATGACAACTCTCAAAATCCTCAATTCTCATTCTTCCAAATATCAAGAACTCAAAGAAAGAGATTTCTCCAATTTTGCAAGATCTAAAGGCTCCAAGTGCAAGATTCTCTTCAATAATCATAAGGTTTTTTATCCATGATTTTTCTCCACTCTTCATCTAAAAAAAAACTGCAAGATAGGCAAAATCTAGGGTTTTAAGTCTTCCTATCAGGTTCTTTTTCAAACTCATTCAACAACTTTGTTCTTCCAAGTATATAAGACTAATCATAGTGATGGACTAAATTATTCCTCACGTCCTACATCTAAATTCAATCAGTAGAAGTTTAATCTAGGGTTATACTTTTAGATTCGAGAATTTTTTAGATGAGTTATATTATTGTTTTAGAGTTCTAAACTCTAGATTATGAGTTGCTATATATTATGCATTGAGATTTTTGAGTTGTTGTTCATGTTTATATTCTCACATGAACCTCATTTATTGAATTTTCATTCACAACCTTTTAATCAAATATTTTTCCTTAAATTGATTTGGAGAAGTTAAAAGTGAGTTCAAGAGTAAAGTTTAAAGTATTTAGTAGAGTTTAAGGGAATTAAATGATTCCCAAATGTATCATTTTTACATAGGGAAAGAGAACACTATTTTCAGAAAAGTATAAGAGTTTTTCATAATTTTTAGATAGACTTATTACAGAGCAGTTACCTCTTAAAGAGGCTCTTTTGAGAACTTATCTCAATCCAAAGAGTGTATTTTTACTTGAACATTGAGTTATATATTTTGGGAGTAGTATTGAGACCTGATATGAGGAAGAGTTCAGACAACTCACATTTCCCATAAACCACGTTGCCAGCATGGGTTAGGATCACATTGACTTTCAAGCAACTGCTCACTACCTTTGAGCAGTCCTTTTCATATGAATCCACGAGTTGAGTTTTTTCTATACCCCTACAAATCATAGGACAGTTCAAGAACGTGGGCGAGACGTTGTATCATCACGAGGCTCATAGTGATGGTTGTCGGTTAGAGAAACTCTCAATAAAGTAAAGTATATTTTTATATACATATTTCAGTTCAGTATTTGCTATTATTGCATCCTTACAGTAAGAGCTTAAATGATATTTTCATCGTGATTTATACTATATTTTAGTTAAGTTACCTTTAGACTTTCAGTTCAATTATTTGTTATTCAACTATATTATATACTCGCACATTCAATGTACAAATGTCATTCGACATGTATCTTTTTATGATGCAGATTTAGGTATTTAGTCCTCGACATAAGTTCTGTTGAGATTACTTCATCCGCTCGTCAACTTTTGAGTAAGGCCTCCGTGCTTTAGGAGGACTCCAGGTTTTATGAGTTGCTGGTAATAGCATTTTGAGTTGTCGTGTGTCTTGTTCTGACACTCATCTGTATACAATAGAGACTTCATAGATAGACAATTTTGGAGATTTTTTCAGTTTCAGATATTTTATTTAAAACTTTTTTTTCATAGTCAGTTATTCAGAGAGTTTTAAGATTCAGTAAAATGTTGTTAAATATTTTTTTTTCAGTTTAATGTTTGATTTCAAGAAGTTAAAAGTGAGTACAAAAGTAAAGTTTAAAGTAGATTTTTTTTGGTAGAGTTTTAGAGAACTAAATGATTCCCAAATGTTTCATTTTTACATATAGAAAGAGAGCATTATTTTTAGAAAAGTATATGAGTTTTTCAGACAAAATTATTACAGAGCAGTTACCTCTTAAAGAGGCCTCTTTGAGAACTTATCTCAACCCATTGAGAGTATTTTTACTTGAGCATTGAGTTATATATTTTGAGAGTAGTATTGAGCGCTGATATGTGGAAGAGTTTAGACAACTCACATTCCCCATAAACCATGTAACTAGTGTGGGCTAAGATCGCACCGACTTTCAGGTGACTCCTCACTATCTTTGAGAAGACCTTTCGGATGGATCCATGAGTTGAGTTTGTTCTATACCCCGACAAGGTATAAGATAATTTCAGTAATATGGATGAGACGTTGTACCATTACGAGACTCATAGTAATGGTTGTTGGTTAGAGAAACTCCCCAATAAAATAAAGTAAAGTATATTTTATATACATATTTAAGTTTAGTATTTTCTATTATTGCATCCTTATGGTAAGAGCTTAAATGATTTTTTTATCATGATTTATACTATATTTCAATTGAGTTACCTTCAAGCTTTCAGTTCAATTATTTTTTATCCAGCTATATTACATACATGTGCATTCAATGTATTGATGTCATTAGACTTGTATCTTTTTATGATGTAGATTTAGGTACTTAGGATCCTTAACACGAGTTCTATTGAGATCACTTCATCTACTCGTTAGCTTTTGAGTGAGGTCTCCTTGCTTTCGAAGGACTCCAGTTTTTATGAGTTGTTGGTAGTAACATTTTGAGGTATCGTTGGTCATGTCCTAACACTCATCTTTATACAATAGAGACTTCATAGAAAGACAGTTTTGGAGAGTCTTACAGTTTTAGATATTTATCATAAACTTATGTTTCATACTCAGTATATCTAGAAAGTTTTGAGATTCTGTAAACTGTTGTTAAACATTTCTTTCAGTTTGATGTTTGTGTATGCTTAAGTTAGTTTCTGTTTGTAGTCAACCAGGATAATGGTTCACTTGGGGACCAAAACAATGGTTCTCAAGTGCCGACCATATTCAGGTTGTAGGCTCGAATCGTGATATTTTTTGTATGAAGCAATTTTCAAAACTTTAACATGTGCCTTACTAGTCATACAATGAACTCTTATTGTTGCTTCAAGATTTTCATAATTAAAAAATGATCAATACCTCAACGACGGCTCTTGTCACGCCCCGAGATTACCCCCGAGACGCGGACACGGGACCTAGGACCACAAGTGATCCCAAGCTAACCCTGCTGGCATGATCATGAGCATACTAAAGATAATAAACTGATGCGGAAGCTAAATCATAAATAAATAAAACGATGGGGAATACCCATATACTATAACTGAGATAAATGAAAA
>JAJOOS010026578.1:0-15196 GCA_029582725.1 Solanum chiquidenum
AACCAATTCTGGGGTTATGTTGAGTTTATTTAAAGACTTCCGCTTATCTTTCTATCTTATTCTTGTTTTATAAATTCTGTATCATCGGGTTTTTGGGTGTTAGGCTGACGTGTCTGGTGGGGTTTGGGCACGTGCCATCACATCGGGTATTGGGGTGTGACAGTCTCACATGTTTTAATTGATTTTCTGATCTTTATTTTAGCCGTTTGATATCTTCCTTGATTTGTGCCTTTTGTGATCTTCCTTTATTTGTGCTTTCTGAGATGCTTTATTTTGACAGTTCCTTGAAATAAGATCCTTTATTGACTATCTTTAATTTGGCTTAATGTGATTTATCTAATTTTTGATTGATGGTTGATCTTAATTTCCATGATGCCTTTATTCTTGATTCTTTCCTTTCTGATGATGAATTTGTCGTGCCAGAATAAGTTTTTTATCATTAAAATTTTTCTCTAAGAAAATTCTCTTGAAGAAGTCAAACCCACTTCTTGATACAATTCTCACAAATTCTCTTCAAGAAGTCAAACCTACTTCTTTTTACAAATCTAGGAATCATTACAACTCAATAATGAAGCTAGAAAAAATCAACATTGTCTAATAACACCAGACCTTAATTGATTGGACTTCAACATTGAATAGTTCAGACTTGAACACAACTCATTGACCTATTTCTAGTTTTGCTGTGACGAAGCCTTGCGGTTTTTCCCAATGGCTATTTCTCTGAAGATGATGACTTTCGTGAATATTAAATAGGTATCACTCTGCCTTTGCTGTAAAATTCTCTCTATTTGTGTTAATGCAAATACAACTTTTTATTTCCTGGGCTTGATCCTTTTAAAGAGTTTAATTTGCCTTTAATGGCTTCTACAAGGAAGGAAATTGTTTCCCTAGAAAACTAATTATTTTCCTTCTCGAACTTGTTTGCCACTTCCCTTTTCTACCAACGACCTATTTATATTTTATCCCTTTCTTCTTCGACTTGGATTGCTGCTTTGAAACACATTTTTCCTATTCTGTATCTGAATAAGTGAACTCTTCCTGCCTTCTTTTTTTATGTTGGATATGTGTTATGTGAATCTGGTTCATGTTGTCATCATTGAAAGTATTTTGAGAAATTCATTATTTCTCAATTTCCCCCTTTTTGATGATGAAAAATATAAACTTCTTGCACCTATGAAAGCAAAGAATATACTTCCCCCTTTTGACAACAGGTTATTATAACACAACTCATAGCTAAAAGGGTGACACATAGGCAAAACAACATAGTGTGAACAAGATCTAAGGATATTAGCCATCAAAACGAGATACATAAGAGCACAACAAAACAAAGACATATAATCAAGAAAAACATGATGCACTAGATGTTAAGCTCATAGAGCCTCAACTAAATACTTAAAAAGAAACAAAACATAGTAGCATAGGAGATTGTCTTAAAATAAGTCAAAAGGAAGATTTAGGAGGTGCAAGGAGGTGGGGTCTGTGGGTTGTGACAGATGGCCAGCAGTTGTAACTGTTGGAAAACTATATGCACAGCGGAAGAATACAAGAATCATACAATACAAGAATCATACAACTTACATGAATAATAGACAACACATAGTTTATGATAGAACAATTACAATCATGTTAGAGAACATAAACTTTCTAAAATTTAATTCCAGAATTATCTCATGAAGCATGAGCATATACCTTCAAGCAAATCCACAAGCTAGTCGACAAGCTAGAACCGTCAACAAAATCCACAAGCTATACCACAGTTCTGTAGTCTTCTAAAGTGATCCAAAGTTCACTCCCGAACTCTCTCAATATTTTTGGTCGGCAAGTATTGTACATAAAACTTCTCTTTCTTCAAGGGTTAGAAGAATCCCTATTTATAATGATTTTTCCTAGTCCAAGGAGGAGAAGAAACACACAGTGTTTCTTTAGAATAGAAAAATACATGTACTTCTCCCTTTCCTTAGAATAGGAAAAGATATATACATTTCTCTTTCCTTAGAATATAAAAAGACATGTACTTCTCCATTTCCTTAGAATAGAGAAAGACACATACTTCTCCCTTTCCTTAGAATAGCGAAAGACACATACTTCTCCCTTTCCTTAGAATAGCGAAAGACACATACTTCTCTCTTTTTCCCTTAAAATAGATTCTGAGTTCTAGTTAAATATGGGCATGGTAGGGACCACAAGATTAATTACTGAGGCTTTCTATTATGGAAATAATTCTAAATAATTAATTTGAATTATTCTTACCATAATAAATTACAAATCATTCCACTAGAAATTCGTAATTGCACTTCTCTATTTATATTTTGAAATTCCCCATTAGACACATATGTAATTCCCCATGTTAAGATTAGAGATATTAATCAATAAATTAAATTACTGATGAATTTAATTCAATGATCAATTTCCTTTAGAACACTGCTTAACTTATTTCATGTGTCAGATTCGTAATCTACTTGTAAGGTTTGACACGATGAAAACTTATAAGCTTCTAGAAAAGACATATCATCACTCTCTATGTCGAGACATTGACTCTATCAACTAACTTATTATTTCACCAATATATATTATCATCATCAAATCTACCATGCATATTGACCTATTTTAGAATCTCGCCTTTTAATAAATCAAAACGATAATTAACATATACAGTTCATAATGGTTATATTAGGATTAAGAATATATGTACATTTAATAGTTTAGTGAATATTCTTTTATCAGTTAGTCTAAAGGAACTATCTATACTCGGTCCCGTTCAATACATACTAAATGCACTAGCACAAGAAGTTGGAAGTATACCATCACCATAATCGAGATAAACTACATATAATCATGTGCTACAATCGTACGATGGCATGCCCAGTTCCCATCTTAGATTGTGAGCAAAAAACTTTATAGTTATAAGAACCGATGATTTAATCCTCTATGTATAAGCTAAAACTCTATACACTAAATCATATACTATTTAACTAAACAAACACCATAAACGAATATATGATTTATTAAAAATGAATAAATAATTATTCTATAGTAAATACTACATCTAAACACATTGTTAATAGTATATATCCCAACAATTTCCCACTTAGACTTTTAACCATCACGATAGTTATAATGTACTATATCTAAATGCATGGTTAATAGTATATACCCTAACAATCTCCTACTAAGATATTTAATCTTGGAAATTGTTAGAATACTATTTCTAATTTCATGATTAAAAGTATATACCCTAACAATCTCCCACGGTGACTGTTAACAATGGATTTACAACTTTCACAGATATTCCTTTTATATTTCCTATCAAAAGGATCTTACTAAGATATTTTCTTTTGCAACTTCGTCTAGTAGTGCTTCGTCATTACTTCTCAATATTGTATTAGATCTTCAGAGAACCTATCATGAAACCCTTCAAAACTTTACTTCTTTTATGGAGTTCTATCATGAAAGTCCTCTTAAACAAACAAAACCAATCAATCTTCGTTATGATTCTCCCACTATGACTATGGACTATTACAATAGTCACACTTTCATGTTCTTGAGCCTTAATATTTTCCTCAAAACCTTTTGGAATTGACATATTAACAACTTTTTCATGTACTGTTCTTTAATTTACCCAACGTCACTCTCACTACTTAAGGTAGTAGTTTTCTTATGTCTAGTAATGTTTCTCCCACTACTTAAATGCAATGGAACGTTAATTTTGACAAACCGATTAGATGTTCTTGAGCATATGAATTTACAACTGACTCATTTGTTACTTTATTGTTCAGTTCCTGTAAAACTAGTTTACTTCTAGGAATATGGATTACTAAATGGTCATTTTCTAGAAATCTGACAGTTGTCTTAACAATTGCCTTTTTTTCTTTAGGACAATAAAATAAATCTTCTTTCATTCTTTTTGGATATCCAATTAACACGCACGTTTCATTCCTGATTTAAAATGAATTGAATTCAAATGTCATATCTAGTTCTAAGAACATATCCCAAAAGAAACAAAAAATAACAAAATAATCCAATCATTAATCTTATCATCTTCATAAGAGTCTATTTCTTTTCTCTTTTACACCAATCTATTATAGAGTGTCTGGTGTAGATAATTCAAATGCAATTATTCTATTAGATAAGTGACTCATCCGCTCTGCAGATAGGTATACAATCTGATTGCAGTGATTTTTATAGATTTTACATGATGCTATTTTCATTTGTTTTAAAATATTTTGAGTTTATCAAGTCATTCAGACTTACAAAACATCAAAACTATATATTCATATCATGAGCAACTTTATGAAAATCTCAGAATACTCAAATTCACCTTTTGCCTGAATGATCATTTACCACACAAATCAGAATAGATTAATTCTAATATATCACTACCTTTATTTTCATTTTAAGAGAAAAGGTATCTGAGTCATTTTTCTTTCTAAACATGACTCACATGTTGGTTATGACTTCAATTTAAATGAACGGTTATGTCCATTCTTTAACCAATTTCAAAGGTTTATACAAAATAACTTGCTTAGACGCTAGTGTATAGAAAAGTTTCATTCAATTTAAAATATTTTTCTCTTATGTCACATATTAATATAGTTCTATTCATGAGATATAATACTAATAAAAAGTTCATACATCAATATACCATAAGATATAAATATTTATCACACTCAATAATAGGAGAGTTACAAGAAAAATATATTAACTATCCATCTCTTATCTTGTTAGAAACCAAAAATAATTTCTTCTAACATAATATACATATACAATGCACTCTTTGAATTAATGTTTTATCTCTATCGAAAGAAATTCTTGAGTAGTACTAAGTGGGTCTGTAAAGTCTATTGAGAATTTGAGACATAATATATTAAATAGATCATAATATGCCGAATAATCCTAAATTATAAAATTCAGGGCTCATTTTATACATATATATCCATGGACCTTGAATAGCCAATCGACGGGATAGGAGAACTACTTATGCATTACACATGTACAATGCTCAATTATTTACTTCATAAACTTATACAGATCTAAATCAGATGGAAAGTCTACTGTTAGTTTAAGTCAAGTGAAAATCACCTTAGTTACATTGATCCAATCATATATTACTCAGTTTAGGAGAGTTATATAGATTATCAAAACTAGCGATTAAATACATAGTGACTTGTATTAATTTCATCTGATATGGAGGAAGGTCAAAGCCACCACATGAAACTAATACTTCACTACTATTTAATTTTGGTAATGAGGGGAGGTACCTCTATAACAAAATATGCCCAAAAATTTATTTAATAATAATAAAAAGAAGTATTTCTTACCAGGTCGTTCTTAAGATTCTACCAAATTTCAAATCAATTAGAGTCTTTTTTTTCGAATTCAAAAATTATGATCAGTTTGGTTGAAAACATTATTTGGTCGGGATAGAATTTAAATTTTTTCGTTCAATTTTCTTTTATCACATATCAACATTTGTGAAATAGATATACGAATCAAGAACAAAGAAAAAAAATCTAAAATTATTTACATTATCTAAATACTATTTTTCAAAAATCAGCATGTTTATGTATATATTGAACATCAAAATTCAAAATACATCTCATGGATATCCATGCATCTTGAAAGATTAATTTTGATGAAAAATAATCACTCAAGCAACATACATATGTTATGTCAGATATTAACTCCAACAAATTTAGAACAAAAGCTAACTCAGATGGAGAGTACTATATGTTGATTTGTACCAAGTAAATATCATTATCCCTAGATCATTGATCCAATAAAATATTACTCAGATAGGGAGAGTCAATACAAATCATCAAAACTATAGATTAAATTTTAATGACTTGTATCAATTTCATCCGGTATGGAGTAAGGTCTAAGCCAACACATGAACTTAATACTTCACTAAAATTTAGTTATGAAGACCATAGAGAACAATCTCTATCACTATTGTATCATAGGTGAGTAATTTTCATTAAAATTATTTTTTAAGATACAAAACAATGTAACAAAAAACATTATCTAAAGGATCTCAAATTACAAATTATTGTATAACAACGAATATTCTTAATTTGATTGTTTGTAATAAACCTATTGAATTTATGATAAATTGGAGTTCAAATTCAGATTCAAACGATTTAAGAAAAATAATAAGATCAATATTCATATCATATATCAATTCATGTTAAATCATAATGTGTAATCATGTTCCTAATTTAACATAAATATAATTGACTTAAAGAATGACCTTATCATATTCAAATCATATTTTCATCTGACAAACTACCTAAAACCCATCTAAATAATTTTACGATGGAACCTTCAAATTTCAAGTCAATTAGAGATCATAAAATTCATAACCACCTAAACTATGACCAAATTTTAAAAATGATCATTTTAGAGACAGTTAAAGATCATTTTAGGATTTGCTTTAACCGAAGGCATACTATGTGTCTTCCCTTTGTCTAAGACACACAACATCTTCTTATATCAAATTGTTATTTCTATTAATACATGTCACTCCCCGAGGCTACCCCCTTTGATGTAACACGAAACCTAGGATCACGAATGATCCCAAGCTAACCCCGTGTTTGGCATATCATAGCATACTAAGAATAATTGAATAAAACATGTACTATGTAGAAGCTAAAAAAATAGATAACTGAAAATAGGGAAAACTTCAACTAGTCTGAATGTATTTAACATACTATGAGTTTAATAACAATTGAAAGATAAACTTAACGGTTCAAGATGATTCTACTACTATGTATAAAAAGCCTCTAACTGAGTTGAGTTTTTGGGACATGTCCCCCAGCTAACTCTAACAAAACTGAAAATTGGAAGTAAAGACTAAAATAAAAGCATTTCTATTATCCTCGAAATACAAGGACTCACAACTGAAGCTGCTGAATGTAGGCCAAGAATCGATCTAAGTGTTATATGCATGCTGAGTACCTGAACCTACATCATGAAGGGATGTAGCACAAAGTTTACGTCAGTACCTAGAATGTACTTAGCAAGAAGGATATAGATACTAAGCTGAACAAAGCATAACTGAGCAATCACATAAACTGAGTAGGAATGTAAATATTGAAACATAACTGAAAAACAAAACTAAATGCAATGAACAAGTGCTAATCATGAAATTGACATGCTAAATTGAATATTGAAGTATATATTGAAAACCTGGTAAAATGCACTAGGAGTCTGACTATGGGAGATACTATTAACCGATATAAAATCAAGTGAGCTAAACGTGCAGTCCGAGGTATACGCCCCATCGAGAGGACCCAATGTACCTTACTAAGAGTATAAAGGCATGACTGGTGTGATCACTAAATCTGATGCCCAAATGAGGGGACATATACTCCTACGGGGGGCATGTAGTTTTTGACTATGAGGGTACGTTGAACCCTAGTCCAACTCGATGCTAAGTCTACTCTTAAATGAATATTTATATGACACAAATGTAACTGAAATGTTGAATTACTGAATAGCTCAAAATACTTACATGCAATTTGAGAATGCTATATTTATATATTGATAAGTGACATTCGAAATCTGGAGCATTATTATCTTTTGAACTGACCTAGAAAGTATAATTCTTGAACTAAGAGAATATATACAACAAGGGTTCTGAGTTTCCTTGAAGGAAGTAAGCAAACTTTCCAAGAAACAAGCTATTTCGATTTAGGATACTACAACAACTACATAAATATCCTAGGTTTTAGAAACCCTAGGTCTAAACAAGATATGGATAATCAGGGAACTGACTAAATTCTAGGGACCTAGTGGATGAAAGGAACCCACTAGTGAAATCCTATATACCTGGTGACGAAATATACGGGGAAATCCTTTTGATTTTGGGGTTGAACCTTGAAGAACACTGCTGCTTGTTCTTGGGAGGTTTGGTTGACTTTTCCGTCTTTTGTTTTCTCCAAGTTTAGATGATTTTTGGTGAATCAGAGTGCTAGATAAGTCTGACTAAGCTATTCGGCTTAGAAAGAGTAAAACGATGTAGTTTAGGCATTATACGACGTAGTTTAAGGCCCCAACGCATAGGAAAAATACCTTAATGACCCTAACTTCAAAGTTGACGAAGGCCATCTACGAAAGGACCTACGAACCATCGTTTGGACTACCAACCTTCATCCTTGGTGGTAGTTCATGGTCTGCCTAATAGGGGTTCACTAAAACGAGAATGACTTTTTACTCTGAGATGGCATTTTAGCAAACTCGGTGGTGTTGGAAAGAGGAATCAATTATCTTTAATTTGATAGGTCATGTCCTCCTAATTCATTTTGTGCTAAAAGATATAACCATTTGAAGTTGACCCAATAACAAATTTCCTCCAACTAGCTGCTGACCCTCACCTACTCTCAGACCTACGGTCCATAGGTCCAAGAATCAACCATACTGGTGGACCATGGGTCCAAGAATCAAAGACCATCAACATTTGGTCCTTAACGACGTGACCCCACCTACGGTCTGTGGTTCTACCTATGGTTCGTTGGTGGTTTCGTCGGTACTGGCACAAGTTTTTCTGAAAGCTAGGATTTTCTTCATTTTGAGGTCTTAGGTGTTACATTATCTCCCCCTTAAGAAAATTCATCCTCGAATGAAATGTAAAAAAGCTGAGTATGGAGGAAAGGAGCGCAATCAAAACCACTAAGTACTAGAAACTGATATCTTACTGTAGAACATGCAAATATACTGAAATGCAAGAATAAATGAGGGAACAAGATGTTGAGACAAAATTTACGCAAAAGAAAACTAAGAGACGTGAGAGGAACTATTACCTCAAGCTGAAACAGAAGCAGAAGGAAAGAGGTGAGGATACTTGGCTTTCATGGTTGCTTCTGCTTCCCAAGAAGCTCCCATTCTGGACTAACTCCTCCACAAAACCTTCAGTGAAGCGACTTCTTTATTTCTCCACCTACGAACCTGACGGTCAAGAATCTCAATCGGCATATCTTTAAAATTTAAACTATCATTCGCAGCCACCCTCTCTAATGGTACTATTGATGTCGGATCACCCACACACTTCTTCAACAAGGAAATGTGGAAGACCTGATGAACCTCTACTAGTTCTGCTGGCAACTATAACTTATAAGCCACATTACCCACGCTTCTCAGGATTTATTAAGGTCCTACATATCTAGGACTGAGCTTCCCTTTATTTCCAAATCTCATCGCCCCCTTCATAGGTGACAACTTCAGGAAAACCTAATCATTGATTTAAAACTCCGAGTCCCTTCTCCTCACATTTGCATAGGACTTCTGACGACTCTAGGATGTCTTTAGTCTATCTCTCATAAGCTGAAATTTTTACATAGCCTACTTTACCAAATCTGGCTCTATCAAGGCTGCTTCACCTACTTCAAACCAACCAACTGGGGACCTGCATCTACGCCCATATAGTACCTCATACGGGGCCATCTTAATATTGGAATGGAAGTTATTATTATAGGCGATCTCTATGAGAGGTAGGTGATCATCCCAACTACCCTTGAAATCGATCACGCAAGCTCTCAACATGTCCTCTAAGGTCTGAATGCTACGTTCTACCTGACCATCCGTTTGTGGATTAAATGTTGTTCTAAGTTTTACCTAAGTACTAAGACCTTTCTGAAACAATATCCAGAAATGAGAATTAAACTGAGGACCTCTATCTGAGATGATAGTCAAGGGAACCCCATGTAACCTGACTATCTCATTGATGTAGAGTTTGGCGTAGTCTTCTGCTGAATCTGTAGTCTTGACAGCCATGAATTGAGCGGACTTACAGACTCAGTCTACTATCACCCAAATGGAATAATGTTGTCTCTGAGTATAAGGTATACCCATAATGAAGTCCATTTTTATTACTTCCCACTTCCATGTAGGAATGTTAATCTCTTCAGTCATACCTCCTAGTTTATGATGTTCTACCTTCACTTGTTAACTGTTAAGACATTTAGCCACAAAGTCTGCGATGTCTCTCTTCATGTCGTTCCACCAAAATACTTCCTGCAGATCACTGTACATCGTAATGGCACCTGGATGAATAGAATATCTGGAATTATGAGCTTCTGTAAGGATTTCCTACCTCAACTCAGCCACATTAGGAACACATAAGTGACCCTGGTAACGAAGGACACCATCTCCCCCTTGGGAGAAAACCTCAACTCTCTGTTGATCAAATGCACCTTTCAACTGAAGTAATATAGGGTTTGAATTTTGAGAAATTTTAGCTGCTATTTGCACTCGAGATTCGACGATCCCCTATAAACAACTATATAAAAAGCTCATTGAGCAGGACCTTTTCCTTCAGCATGAGAAAGCAAAAAAGGCACCTTTTGTTACCATTACTGCCAACTTTGCTCAAGGGACTGCTTCCACTCCTACCCGTCCGGGCTCCAACAATAACCAAAACAATAATCGACGATCCAATGCACAAAATCCTCAAAATTGTAATTAGTCTTGGCATAACAATCAACAACATCGGCGCAACAATTAACAACATCAGTCTTCCAACAACAACCTCTATTGCCAACTCTGTGATGGTAGAGGTCATACTGCTCATGTCTGCCGAACACACTCTCACAATAATCTTCAAGCCCGTGATAATTATGCTGCACATCTCCAGAACCAATCAGCTCCATGGATTGTTTATAGTTGCGCGACCATCATATTGCCTCAGAGACACAAAGTCTAACTACTACACAGGACTAACACAGTTCGGAGGATATCGTCATGGGTAATGGTAATACCATTCCAATCTCTCATACTGGTAATGTGTACTTTAATGTATCAAATCACCAATTACAGCTTCAACATTTCCTTTGCTCTCCACCTATTACAAATAATCTAATATCTGTCTCTAATTTTTGTCAAGATAATAACTCCTCTATGGAATTTTTTCCTTTTTCTTATCTTGTGAAGGATCTTACTACAGGGGCGCCATTGACTCACAGATGGAGTAAAAATGGACTGTATTAGTGGCCACCGGGGTATGTAGATGGTCCGCCGCAATGCAAAATCGTTGTTCCTTACCACCTGTGGCATTAACGATTAGGCCATCCTAATCGTCAAGTTCTAAATAAGTTTTTGCATGATTTTTCTATTCTAGTAGTTGGTTAAAAAATAGTATTGTTTGTCATTCATGTTATTCTAATAAGAAACATAGGATGCCTTTTTCTAAAATTTCTTTGCACAATGCCAATGCATTAAATTTACTTTACAGTAATTTGGGAAGGCGGTCTCCATTTTTATCGATTGACAAAAAACGATACTATGTTTTATTTGTTGATCAATAGTCAAGATATATGTGGTTGTTCACACTAAAAGCTAAAACTGAAGTTCTAGAAATCTTTCAAACTTTACATCACATGCTTGAAAAACATTTTAGCACAAATTTTTTATCCTTTTACACTGATGGTGGTAGTGAGTTTAAAAAATTAGATTCCTATCTAAAAATACATGGCATTGAACATTTAGTGTCCCCCCCCCCCATACACACCACAAAGGGTATCCTTAGTTGAACATCGACATGGGCATGTCATCGAGACAACCCGCACCTTACTACACCAAGCATCCTTACCTTCAACATTTTGGAGTTATGCATGTCATCAAGCTATTTATTTGATCAATAGGGTGACTACTCCCAATCTACAAAACAAATCACCTTTTGAAATCCTATTTCAGGTTGTGCCTAAATAAGATTCCATCAAAGTTTTCGGCTGCTTATGCTATCCATGGCTCAAACCGTATTCCAAAAATAAATTGGAACCTCAATCTGCCCCATGTGTTTACTTAGGACTTTCTAATAAATACTATAGCCATCTGTGTTTTGATCCAGTTAACTCCAAATTATATTTATCTAGGGATGTACTGTTTTTGGAAGACAATTTTCCTTTTCAAAATATTTTTTCTAGGTTCAGTAACAAAGTTAATGTTTCTTGGGATAACATTTTTTGTTGAACAATAATCCATAGCGGAAACTAATTCAATTTTGTATTCCACTTATCAACGCCCCCACCAGTGACTACGTTGCGCACGGTCACTCAACGCCTGCAAGCTATCTCATCTGCTCCAGATGGTGTCTATCCACAATCAAGTAATATTCCTTCTCCGGTCTCAACTTCAACTTCTTCATATTTTCCACACAAACAGAGAACTAATTCTTCTGCAACACCTCAATCATTGCCCTCACGACCACTTATTACGTATCATAGATGAGAAAGTCCACCCATTCCTAGCCAAACTCCATGTCCTACTCATAATCCATCTGCTTCAGCACAAAATCAGCCACATATGGCTTCCTGCCCGCCTCAACCAGCAGCAACTCTTACTCAACATGAACCACCAATCCAAACCCGGCCAAACCAACTAGCCACAAAAGTACACCCAATGACCCAGATCACAGACTCATAGCAACCTCGTCATTTTCTCACAATCACTACATTGTCTCCAAAAATCCCCATAACTCATAAGCAAGCCAAGCTAATTCCCCAATGGAAAACAATCCAACCAACTTTGATGCTCTTGTTCACAACCATACTTGGGATTTTGTTCCATGTGACTCTTCCAAAAATGTAGTGGATTGTAAGTGGTTATCCTGAGTTAATGTCACGACCCAAGGGTATACCCTAGGTGTAACATGGCGTACTTGACCTCAAAGGGGTCTCATACAAGCCCTTAGCATAATCATAACATAAGATAATAGAAAAGTATGGAAAATTTAAAACTTCTTTTAAACCATACAATCGAAAACATTTTTATAAAGAAAGCGGAAGTCTTTACTACATATTTGTCTCAAACCATCTATTAAACTCTTGAATAAAAGCCTTGGGACGCAGCCCATACAAAGTATAAAACATAAACAAATGACAATTCTGCACTACCTCTATTTTATGGGTATCATGTCTAATTCCATCACCGAAAACAATGTGGCCTAAGAATGCCACAAACCCAAGCCAAAACTTACATTTAGAAACTTAGCATACAACTCTCTATCCTTTAGAGTTTGGAGAACTATTCTGAGATGACTAGAATGATCTTCCTCATTCCTCGAACAGATAAGAATGTCATCAATAAACACGATAACAAACAAATCTAAATAAGACTTGAATACTCTATACATAAGGTCCATAAAGGTTGCAGGCGCATTACTTAAACCGAACAACATGACCAGAAACTCATAATGACCATAACAGGTCCTAAAAACTGTCTTTGGAATATCATATTCCCTTACTCTTAACTGATGGTAGCTAGATCTGAGGTCTATTTTAGAAAACAAGTGGCACCATGAAGCTGATCGAAGAGATCACCAATTCTCAGAAGAGGATACTTACTCTTTATAGTAACCTTGTTCAACTAACGATAATCTATACATATTCTAAGGGAACCATCTTTCTTCCTCACAAATAAGACTGGAGATCCCCAATGTGAGACATTTGGTCGAATAAAACCCTTCTCAAGGAGATCTTTCAACTGCTCTTTTAAATCTTTCAACTCTGCTGGTGCCATTCTATATGGTGGAATAAATATTTGACGAGTATCGGAAAGAACATCTATACTGAAAAATGTTTCTCTCTCAGGAGGGACTCTGGGTAGATCATCTATAAATACCTCTAGAATTCACTCACAACTGGAACTGACTCAATACGAGGTGTCTCAACACTAGAATCATTAACTTGAACTAACTGATAGACACACCCCTTGGAAACTAACTTTCTTGCCTTAAGGTATGAAATAAAATTACCCTTAGGCACTGCTAAACTACTCCTCCACTCAAAGATTGTATCATTTAGAAACTGGAACTTAACAACTCGAGTTTTACAATCATTGAAGGCATAATAGGCATGAAGACAGTCGATACCCAAAACAACATCAAAATCAACCATGTCTAACTAAACTAAATCAGCCAGGGTTCTCTTGTGATTGACATAAATATTACAATCACGATAGACTCTCTCAGCTAGAATAGACTAACCAACAAGTGTAGAAACACTGAACGGTTTACAAAGTTTCTCAGGAAGAGCATCAAAATTCATCGCAACATAAGGAGTCACAAAAGATAGACTCGCTCCTGGATCTGGCAAAGCATAAACTTCGAAAGTAAAGACTTTGATCACAGAAGTGACAACATCAAGAGAATTCTCTTTCTCTTGGCGACTAGTGATAGCAAATAGGTGGTTTGCTCCTCCGCCAATCCCTGAAGTAGCTCCTCTAGGTGAAGCCATGTTTAGTGGAGCAACTGAAGAAGATTGGGCTCTATGGCCCCTATTTCCATTTCGATGTCTGTTCTTAGGACACTCTTTCATGAAGTGACACTCTTGACCGCACTTGAAACATCCGGTGGAGCCATCACGACAAGCACCTGGGTGGTTCCTACCACACTTAGCACATGTACGAGCATAATTACCACATTGTGCCACATTACCCTACGACTAAGTAGGTCTAGCTCTGAAATTCTGTGAAATTTGACTATTATACTGACTTTTGTTCCTTGGTGCAGGTGCACTAGAAGATGATGGAGCAGGTCCCTTTTGCTTATGTTGAAAGGAAGGCCGGTTCACATTACTCCTTTGCTGCATGGACTCATTCCCTGTCTTAGCTTTCTTATTTCTAAATTCTTCTCTATCCCTCAACTTCTCTTCCTCAACCTACTGCACATAAACCATAAGTCTGGCTATGTATATGTCCCCTATAAGCATAGCTTTTTTGCCCTCCTTACATGACAAACGAGACAACGCAGCAAAAAACAAACTCATCCTGCTCCTCATATCGACAACCATCTCCGGAGCGTATCGGGAAAGTTGGGTGAACTTCAAACTGTATTCATGAACGCTTATAAGTTCCTGCTTAAAGGTATGGAATTCCCGTACCTTGGATTCTCTTAGTTCACTGGGAAAGAAACTGTAACGCCCCTCAAAATGAAGTAGGATAAAGTAGAGCCTTACATGGGTTTTATGCATTAATAACTTGTAAAATAAAAAAGAGGTCCAACTAAGTGAGGGGTAGGTTGGGCCTTTATTTTTAAGTTTTTTTTTTTATTATTTTAGGTATAATAGATCATTTAAATGAGGGTTATAACTATATTCTTCAAATTAGAATTTCCAAAGTCTTTCTCTCTCTATTTTTCTTTCTAACTCAAGGAAGAAGAGGAGTTGGAGCTAGGGTTGAAGATTTCAAGTGATTCTTCTTCAATTTT
>JAJOOS010026579.1:0-17840 GCA_029582725.1 Solanum chiquidenum
ATTACTATTTATAATTTTGCATTATTTTTTATGTCCACGTGGGCAAATATATATGTTTAAAATACGGTATTAAATAGTATAGGGAGGTAATAGGTCCTCATGAAAGTTTAGTATCGCAACAACAAATTCGACCAAAGTTGGGCTATTTTTTAAACTCTTATCCCTTTCAAAAATGACGTTTCTTTATTTATTTTTTAAATTTTAATTTTTCTATATGGCTATTTTAGAAGATAAACAAAGATATTTCGATATTTTTATATATTTTTAATTTAAGATTATTAGATTAAAAAATATTACTCCCTCTAGTTCAAAATGAATAAATTTTTGACCATTTTTTTGTGGTCTAAAATGAATATAATGAATTTTTCAAAACCCAAAGATTGTGTTAATTATTTTTTTTTCAAAATTATTCTTTTATTTAATGGAATTTTCAACAATACGTTTTAGGAGAGTTTTGAAAAGAAGCAAAAAGGTAATATTTACATATTATCTTTTAATTAAGAAAAAATACATAAAACTCCCCCATAAACTTGGAAGTACAATTTATTTTAGCATTTAATCTACACAAATGTTTAAATACTTTCTTAATATCTTTTAAGTGATTTAAACACTCCTAAGAGTGACATGACAAAGAAAGTGAATATGTTCTCCTAAATGCACGTGAAAAAGGAGAAAAAAATGCTGAATTTTGTAAAATTGTACACATGGTCCTTTTTTATTGGTCAATATATAATTAATAGTTTTAATAGTTTTTTTTAAAATATATTACCTCTTTAAAAAATATGTAAATTTTCTTATTTAGAGGGAATGAAAATTTGTGGGTCCCCTTTTTTATTTCTTTATGTTTTTTCTTTTCATTTTGTTGTATTCCCCAAAGGACCTCTTTCTCCATTGAATACCTATTCCTCCATCTTGATTTCGATTTCTATTCACTATTTTCATTTCACTAGAGAGTCGGGGAATGTACGTACAGTCTCACAAATTTTTGAGTCATCTCTGGGCATTTAGGGGCTAATTATCAAGAATTAGGCGATATTTTTAAGTTTTTCGTGTATGTTAGGCCGTGAATTGGTGATATCACTTTCAGACGATTTTTTTGTGAAACTATTATGGAACCCTTCGTATGGAGTTAGGGGAGTCGTACTTACAGTCTCACAATTTTTAGAGTCATTTTAGACAATTATGGGCCAATTTATAAGAATTAGATGATTTTTTTTTCCAGTTTTTCATGTGTGCTAGTCCATGAATATCTTGAAGATATGACTTCCAAACGATTTCTTTGTGAAACCTTAAGGAACCATTCGTAGGAAGTTGGGGGAGCAGTGCGTACAGTCTCACAATTTTTAGAATCCATTTTGGGCATTTAGGGTCAAATTTACAGGAATTTGACGATTTTCTTATTTTTTATGCCCGTAAGCCCATGAATAATTTAGTCATATGACTTTCGGATGATTTCCTTGCAAACCATTTATGGGACCCTCCGTAGGGAGTTGAGAAAGCAGTATGTACATTCTTATAATTTTTTTGAGTCATTTTTGGGAATTTAGGGTCAATATACAAGAATTAGGTGATTTTCTCAATTTTTCGTGTGTGTTAGCCCGTGATTATTTTTGTGATATGACTTCTAGACGATTTCTTTGTTAAACCTTTACAGAACCCTCCATAGGGAGTTGGGGGAGCAGTACGTACAATCTCACAATTTTTAGTGTCATTTTTGGGCAATTATGGGCCAATATACAAGAAGTAGACGATTTTCTCAATTTTTCGTGTATGTTAGCCCTAAATATTTTTGTGATATGACCCAAATGATTTCTTTGCGAAACTTTTACCGAACCTTCCGTAGAGAGTTGGTGCCTTGGGGGAGAAGTACATATAGTCTCACAATTTTTAGAGTATTTTTGGGCAACTAGGGGACAATATACAGAAAATATGTGATTTTCTTAATTTTTCGTGTGTTAGCCCATAAATGTTTTGGTGATCTGGGTTCCGAACGATGTCTTTGTGAAACTTTTATTGAACCCTCTATATGGAGTTGAGGGAGCAATAGGTGCAGTCTCATAACTTTTAGAGTCATTTTTGGACAATTAGAGCTCAATATACATGAAGTAGGCGATTTTCTCAATTTTCGTGTGTGTTAGCCCATATATAATTTTGTGATATGAGTTCTAGGTGATTTCTTTATGAAACCTTCATGGAGCCCTCCGTATGAAGTTGGGGGAGCCGTACATACCGTCTCACAATTATTAGAGTCCATTTTGGGTATTTAGGGGTAAATTTTTTTTTATAGGAATTAAGTGATTTTTTTAATTTTTCATGTGTATTAGGCCATGAATATTTTAGTGATATAAATTCTGAACGATTTCTTTGTTGTGCCTTTACATTATAAAAGGTTTCCTCTTCAAGTTTTCTAGGCTTATATGTAAGATATATTAACTTCTCTCCACTGAACGTGGATAAGAAAATTGCACCGTCAATTTATTTTTAGAAATACATATTCTCTTGATTTAATTATTATATTTTCACATTTAAAGATTAATGATTTTTCAGATTCTCTTTTACTTTTTCTTTTTCAAAACACGTTTTACAGATCTAAGTCTTTTTAAAGTGCATTCAAATATTTTTGATATTATCGATTTTGAATATTATTTATATATTTAAATAAATTGAAATATACATGATGATATATCGATCAAAGTATGTTTTCAATTAATATTTTTATTATTAATTAAATGAACTAAGAAGAAAAAACACGTTAAAATACTTTTAAATGTAAAGTATCACCCGAAAAAGAAAGAAACGTAATTTGAAAACATGATCCCCTCTGTCTCTTTCTCTCTCCATCTTCTTGTCATTTTGGTTTAGTACTCTGCTTTTATTTTATAAAAAGTATATACTCTCGTTTTAATGTGAATTGTAACAATTATTTTAAAGAATATTTTTAATTATATTTATATGACGAAAATTACGATTTACGATAATTTAACTACATATACTTTTTAAATATTTACATATTAACTTGAAAATATTAAATTAATTCTTATCTAAATTTAACTTTAAAAATTAATCAAACCAAACCCCAATAAGTTAAAAACATTCAAAAAGTTTGACAATAGATTCCTGCATATTGACTACTTAAAATAAGATCTTCTATTTTTCCATCGATTTACAGGCTTAACCTTCGATCGAGCTACAAGTACAAGTAGATAGGCATTAGGGGAAAAGAGAAGGTATGTTGATCGCTTGCTTTATCAATCAATCTACGAACTCCATAAATTGAAACAAAGAAAATAAATAGAATAGATGGAGAAGAGATCAATTAACCTTTACAAAACAACTAATTGTCATTTTTATATATAAAAGATCTGAAAAAGATCAGTTTTTTCTGTTCAAATTTGAAAATTGATTAGAGATCTCATTTCCTCGAAACTCTCCTACTACATACACGTATATACACTACATATAAACAAATTAATGATAACCCTTCCTAACTCCAAAAAAAAAAAAAAAAAACACCTAATTTATTAAGTGTCTTCTGGTATACTTTGTAACGCAGGCCTCCATGAGTTATGATGCAGCTCAAATCTTTCACTAACGTTCATTAACTGCGTCAACAGTTGATGAACGGATAAGCCTTGAACGTCTGCTTTACCCATCAACTCCGTCAATTGCGTCTTCGTGATCTTAACCTTAACCTCTTTTATTATAGGCATCGAAGAATGAATGTTTTCCTTACATTCTCCTATGAGGAGTTGATGATGATTTTCCTCTAACTTCATCGTTTTACGGTGGCAGAAATCTTCATTGATTTCTGGCACCGTAGACGGGAAGCCCCAGTCTTCACCACCCCATTGCATGGATGACTCTTTTCTTATACAATTTCCCATATGTATAAATTGAATATAAATGTGTATGAATTATGAATCTCAATAGACAAATTTTATTTTATTTTGGTAAAATGAGATTTGTGACATTTATATATATTGATGATTGAGAATGAAAGAGTTTATATGAGGGGAGATGTTTGACCTAATCCTTTGGTGGGTCCAAGTTTACCTATTTTTGGATTAGGTCTTATTGCTTAAAAGCAAGTAATCGTACCTACTATGCTATGTTTGTTGGAGGAATCTATTGGCTCACGTTCTTCTCCTCTTAATTTTATCTTCCTTTATTCCACTCTCACACCAATAAACGTAACAACAATAATTTTCTTAGCTCAGTGCGACGAGTTCAATTTAGAAGACAAAATTTTTTTAAAGGTAAATTTTTTGCTTTTTATTTTAAATTTGAGATTTTCAATATAGAAGTCCTAAATTTAAATCACTGGATCATCTTAAAGGATAGATGTGA
This sequence comes from Solanum chiquidenum, assembly GCA_029582725.1. NCBI lineage: Eukaryota > Viridiplantae > Streptophyta > Magnoliopsida > Solanales > Solanaceae > Solanum > Solanum chiquidenum. The sequence continues at coordinate 4,348 of JAJOOS010026579.1, forward strand.
CAACAATAATAATAGCATATTTAATAAAATTTTATGAGTGGACTCTGAAAATAGTAGAATTGACTCAAATCTTACTTATATCTTTGTGAAAGTAGAGATGTATTTTCCACCGGTAAATTTTTTTAAAAAAACAAAATTGTAAGAGGAGAATAATATAACACGTATTAGTAAGATATGCAGCAAGATGAACTTTACATGTAATTACATAATAATAAATTAATTTAACTCTCTCTCTCTCTATATATATATATCGCAAAATTAAATTCTAACATTTTATTTGTTTTAATTTATATAATGATATTTAATTAAACGGGAATTAAAATAAGTCATAAATAAAGGCTTCACTTCTTGAGTAGATAAACATGGATTTTGTTTGAGTCAAATATTTGTGTTCCCTATGAATTGTAGCATATCTGAAAATTGAACAATATTAGTACTCCTTTGACTTACTGTTTTTTTATATCAATTTCAGAAGAAAAAAAGGACATATTTTTATATTTTGTATTAATATTTTAAACTTTGAATACTTATTTTATATTTAATAAAATAATAATTTATAATCAAACAAACATATATAATTTATATTAGTCCACAAAACCTTTTTTTCTTTATTAAAAATTTACGTCAAATTAAAATATATCATATAAATTGAGATAACTGAACGAAGAAAGTAACATTGAAGGGAGAAGTGGGGGTAGATGGCTTAGTGTGAAAAGAGTTTTGGGATGGAATCAGAGTTATTAAAATAGGTGTGAACGCAACTCAAGTGCATAGAATCTTGCTTTTATTGAGCTTTATTATAGTTGCACTACTCACGTCACGTGTGCCCTCCAATAATTACTTTCTCCATTTAAAAAATAAATAAAATTAATTTGACTTAATACGAAATTTAAGAAAATAATGAAGATTTTTTAATCTAATAATCCTAAATTAAAATTATATCAAATATATCAAAATGTTATTTTAATCTTGTGATCTTAAACATTAGAAAGATGAAATTAAAAACAGATTGAAAAGGGAGTATTTTATTTCATTGTTGGAACACATTATTAATTTCCATGGTTGAGAAGTTAGTAATTTAACTAATTATAGTAGGTATTAAGTATTACTTTCATAACTTAAATCAGATTAAAGCTCGAGTCTGCTATATTAAAATACTTAAGTCTATTTTATTTGTCATATTTCTTTTACACATTCATTAGAAAAACATTTAAAGTGATAATTTGATTAAATTGTTTTAATTAATTCTTTAATTTCAATTTAATATTTCCTCTGTCTCAATTTTTGTAGCACTTTTCATTTTTCGGGAGTCAAACAATTTAAGTTTGACCAGAAATCTTCAAATTTTTTGAAATGAAATTTATATATTTGCAAACTACGTAAAAAGTATTATAAGTCACAATAATTGACAATTCAAAATATCTCAAAGATATATGAAAACATTATGGTCAAGGATAAACATATTTGAATCTCGAAATCTGAAAAGTGTCACATAAATTAAAACGGATGGAGTACTATTTTTTTCACCTCATTAATCTATCTCCACATTTTTATCAATTAAGGGTAAATATAAAAACAATAATATGATTTGCTAAAAACCTATTTTAAATAAGTTATTTTTAGTAGACATGACAACTAAAATAGATTGGGCGAAGTACTAAACTAAGAAGAGATGTATGGTGAAAGGGCATTGCATTCAAATTACAACTATTACTCTCTTCATTTTAATTGGTTTGTCTCAATTTTATTTAGTTGATCTCAAAAATAATTTATTTTTTTTCTAAAAACCTATTTTAAATAAGTTATTTTTAGTAAACATGACAACTAAAATAGATTGGGCTAAGTACTAAACTAAGAAGAGATGTATGGTGAAAGGGCATTGCATTCAAATTACAAGTATTACTCTCTTCATTTTAATTGGTTTGTCTCAATTTTATTTAGTTGATCTCAAAAATAATATTTCTCTTTTTCTTGCAATTGTTTAGTTTTAATTGTTTGATATAGTAAGGTTAATATTATAAAATTAAATTATCTTTTAGTACATTTTACATTTACATAATTTAAAATTACATAATTTTCAAAAAAGTAAATTATATTTTCTTAAATTAATTAAGAGGAATTGATTAAAATAGGAAAATATAAGATTTCTGTACCAAACAGAGTTTGTGTGACTATATTATATTGTGTTGGGATATTAAAATAGGTGTGAACGCAGTGAAGTAAGTGGAATCTTGCTCCGTTTTAACACAATGTAGATGCCACCTCTAACATGGATTCATTCTATGTTCCCTTCTTTGTCGGCACGTTGTGGTGCAGTCGTGTGATAAGTATTCCTCTATTCTTAATTACTTATTTATTTTTGAATTGATACACTTATTAAGAAAGTAATGATTAATATTGTGAGTTTATCATTTACCTCTATTAATTATGAAGTGTATGAATTTAAAACTTAAGATTTTCAAGAAGTTCTACCTTTTTCAAAGTAATTAATAGAGGGTATAATAGGTAATTTTTTTTAATGCTTTTTGATTTGTTAAATTGGACAAGTAATTAGGGACAACTAAAAAAGAAAAAATGGACAAGTAATTAGGGACAAAGGTGTTGGATTCTGAAGGTGATTAGGCGTTATGTGGAAGCTTACAATTGCGAATCATATGGTTGCCAATTCAGATAATAAAAACTTATACTAAAAATTAAAATATTATTATATGAAAGCTAATATAAAAAAAAACATTAAAACTGTTGAGAGAATAAATCTCCCCATAAACAAAAGTCTCTAAACAACTACATTGTGGATTCTCTTGTGTTCTTGATATGAGAAGAGGGGTCTTCAATTTATAGAGCTTCAATTTTTTCTTCCAAGAAAAGAATAACTCAAATATGGAAGAATACTATATTTTCCTTTCCGGAAAAGTAAAAACATTTATGGTAATGTTTTGTCTTATCTTTTAGGAAAAAATAAACTTCAAATAAGGTAAGAAAATCAGGGCAAAACCCTAACAAAAAGGAGTACTGTTTTATCCTTAATATAGAGATTTCAGATTCGAGTTTTTTTGGGTACAGAGTCACTTATATCACTTTACCAATGTGAGACTTTAATTCGACGTGAATTCAAATTTAGTCGGACTTTAATGTGAGTAATTTAGTCAAACTCTAGTATAAATACCAAATGCTACTCTAATCCGACTTCAATATGAGCGTGAATTTAGTCAAAGTACTCTAATATAAATTACCAAACACCACTCTAATACGAATACCGAACATCAATCTAATGTGGAAAACCCAAAACAAAAACCTATAGGAAGTACAAAAAATGTAAACAAATCTGAAATAAAAATTAAAAGAAAGTACTAATGATAAGTGGCAAGAAAAATTATGTTCTTTTAATATACTCCCTCCGTTTCTATTTATATGTCATCATTTTAGATTTCACGTCTCTTAAGAAACTATATAAATTTATCATTGTACCTTTATTTAATATTCTCTTGAAGTCAAGATTTCAATAAATGAACATAAAATAATTTATTTTGATTAATTAAATTGACTAATGAATATAAATTAACTATTTAGTTTTTCTTTGTTGGTCAAATTCATACTTCCAAGTCTAATACTCCATCCGTCCCATTTTATATGTCACCTTTTTACTTTGCACTTGCATTAAGAAATGATGTAACTTTACCCTTCTACCCTTATTTAATATTTTCTTAAGTCAACTTTATTAATAAATGACAAGATTAATTAACTATTCTATCAAGGGTATAATAGGCAAAATATGGTAATTTATGCATAAATTTTATAAAATGAAAAGTATTGTGGTCCAGCTATTTATATTAAGGGATGAATATAAAATGGGACGAAGGGAGTAACTCTTAAAGGTAAAATAGGAAGAATAGTGTCATTTATGCATTGATTTTATGAAATGACAAATATTCCCTTTGTCAACAATAGTTATCCAGTGCTATACTATTTTGAGATATCCAACAAACTTGTCCACTTTATGAAATCAATAGATAATTTTATACTTAGTTCTAAATTTATCCTTATCATTAGTTATAGTCATTTTTCTATTTCATTTTTCAAGACATAGTATTTATACTCCATCCGTTCACTTTTACTTGTCACAGTTTGACTTGACACACCAATTACAAAAATAATTAATGATATATGTATTTTACCAAGTTATCCCCTATTAAATGATGTCTTGAAAAATGATTTGGAAAATAAGTATTTAATGCTGAGGGTAAAACATGGAAATAAATTATTGTTTATTCTTGATATGTCAAAAATAACAAGTAAAAATGAAAAATTATTTTAGGAATAAGTGACAAGTAAAAGTGAACGGAGGAAGTATATTCAAAGGGTGATAGAGTAAAACTATCCTTCTATTTATAGTTTCTTAAGAATTGTTCACAGTCAATAATAGATAAATATTATTAGACTAAAAAAAATTATAAATAAATATCTATTTTTAGTGATAACATGAATGAAGGGAGTAATAAGGAAGGAACATACTATTTGTAGACTTTAATAAGGAAGGAACAGTCCAAACTTTTGGAGGATGAGGGGACAAAAGTGGAGCCTATCACATTTATCAACAACTTTATATGTTACTATGAAAAGAAGTATGGTGTTGGTTGGAGGGTCTAAAATTGGGTGCCTCACTACTCTTTGATTAAGATGTAATCACTGACCTAGTCACCACCAACTCAACTCTCTACTTAATTTGCACTTTTGGTGTACATAAATGAATACTACATGTGGGAAGGGAGCTTATATAATTGTATCCCACTAAACTAAAAGTTCAAGGTGTGGAAAGCATATAATAATAACAATATTATTATGAACAAAGGTTCAAGCATAAAAAAAGGTTAGAATTATTGAATGGATCGATATGAGTCGGGACGAAATCAAAATTTTCAAAAAGAAAATTTAGATTTTATATAAATAAGCATCGATCAGATCACCTAAAGTGTGACCGCATTGCCATGAGAATCAACACTTGCATCCAGAAAAGAGATATAATGTCCTGAGAAGTAGAGGCATGTCCATGATTTGAAAATGGAGTTACCACTAACTTATTGAATCTTTTCAGACGCCGATGAAACTTTCAGTGATGACTGACGGATGGCTTTGTGGTGGATTGATAGCATGAGAAGTTGAGTATGAGATTTGATAAAGGATTTGGGCGAGGCAAAAAAATAAAGTAAAAATACAAAAATAAAATTAATGACCCAATCAATTGTTTTGAATTTTACAACTCTTTATGCTTATTTAAGTTTTTTCATAGGTTTATTTGATGATTTGACTTGTAGGTATAGGTGATATGGGTCCCAAGGGTATCAGGAGTGATTTGAAGCACTCGAACTTGAACTAGTGACCTTAAGTTCATGAAAGTTAACTAGCGTAAACAACTTAAGTAAATAAACTTAGATTCATGATTCAAAGGTTCTGAGTGGTTTAATTTGTACGATGATTTGGACTAGTTTGCAAATATTGGTTAGTTTTCAAGGTGGTTCGAGCATCTTTGAAACGCATTATGCATAAATAATATTTTGGAGTAAATTAAAAAATTCGATCGCTAATTTCGCACATTAGTGGTCAAAACTATAATTCAACCACGTGATTAGGTCCATATCATTTTTTGTGGCTCATAGAAATTGATTTCATCCAATTTTGAGTTCGTTTATATGTTCCGGACAATTTTAAAGTATTTCGACATTTAAAGATTTTCAGCTATCATTCGGTGCGTAGCGAATTTTTTGAGAAACATATATTTTCAAACATATATTTGTCATACCTAAATTCATAGAGCCGCAATTGACATTTGGTGCCTCACTTGGTAGGTACAATTAGTAAAGCGTGGCAACGGGATCGGAATCAGGACTACCGGACCGGGACGGATCGGAACTGGGCACCACGGGCCAGAACCGTACCGGAAACGGGACGGATCAGAACCGGTAATTCCGAAAAAAAATATGTACACCCGTCCCGGACAGGAAACCGGGAACCAACGGCTATATTTAAAAAAATAAAAATTATTTAAATTAAAAAATTAGGAACACTTTAAAAGTTTGAAAATTTAAATTCAAACTTTAAAAGTTTGAAAATTTAAATTCAAACTTTAAAAGTTGTCCTTAGGGTGTACATAAGTCGGTTTGATTGAGTTTTTGTTTTTAAAATTAAAAATTAATTAAATCAATTTATTAAATCTTAAAATCAAATTAAACTTATGTTTTTTTTTCCGATTTTGGTTTTAGTCGATTCTTTGGATTTATTTTTATTTTCCAGTTTTTTTGTAAAATTATAAAATGATTAAAAAAGAGATCAAATATATTTTCACTTACTTGTATGATAGGCTAGAACTTAAAAATATTAACTGAACATGAATCTTCAAAAAGTCCGTAAAATCGCATGAACACAAAATGTTTTCATTGAAATATCAACGTTCAATATGTAAAATTTATATTATTAAAGGATGAAGTCAAATTGAATATAAAACAAAAAAATTACAAATTAGATTCTTAACTTCCGATCTGAAAAACTAGAACAGTATAATTGTAACTTTCGAATTGAGTACAAAACAAAATATTTACAAGCCAACATATTAAAATAATACATCTATACATTGAAAACTATAAGCTGATTTTAAAATATATTAACAAAGTAGATTATATAATCAACATTATTTTATGTCGGTTTGGTTCGAGTTCGATTTGATTTTTTCTCTTTTAATATCAAACAAACTCCTATAGTAATTTTGCACACAATGGACAGCTTATTAATTGAATTAACTGGATTAATACTTCTTATAGAAAGGGCACTAAGTTCTCAACTTTTTAGATGCTGAATTATTATTGTTAAGAGTGGGTTAGAATCCCACATTGGTTGAGGAATGAATCGGTGGCTTGCTTAAATATGGACTTGAACAATCCTCTGCTCATGAGCTAGTTTTTGAGGTTGAGTTAGACCTAGGTACCATTTACATGGTATTAGAGTCAGGTTCATTCATGTTTGGACTCCTGATCCACGCTCCAATTAGAACTGGACGTGAAGGAGTGTTAGAGTGGCAATGTGAGATAGACAGGTGGTTTGTTTAAATGGACTTAGACAATCCTTCCCTCATCAGCTAGCTATTGGATTGAGTTATTTCAGTGTCATATATGTACAATCATCAAGTAATTGGAAATGTGAATAGAAGAGAAAAAAAAGAATTATATGCATAAACCTTAAGGTGGTTAGAAGAATCATTCACCTACTTTAATTTGTTACATTCAAAACAAAGCATACCTTTAGACTATTTTATTCTCAAACTTCATTCCTTCTAGCTGAAGAGAAGATCGAAACTACTTCGTCCGTAGCATTTTGTATGGCGGTATTTGATTGAGGAAAAAGCTTTCTAAAAAAAAAAAGACTTGAAACGTATCATAAGAACATGTGCTTTAAATAAAAAAAATGTCACATAAAACAGATCGATCTGACACAGACAGAGACGTAAAATAGGCAGCAAGGGATATTGGTGGATCTACTGTCGGATCAGCTACACACACATGTCACACCACTTTTCCGACCGGCGGTAAGGGTTTTTCTCAATTTAAGTGACGGAATTGATTAGAGATTATTTTTTATTTTTTCAGAGTCGCCACTTGGAATTGAGTTATGGTGTTCCAAGTCACATATTTTTACTCCCTAATCAAAAGAAAATGACTATTTATTTTGGTCTGCGAACTAGAAATTCAGGTAAAGAATTCTATTGACCGAGGAGAAGGTATTAGGCATCGAGTCCCGTGGTTCTAGCACGATCGCTTTTATTGACTTATATTTATCTTAATATATATTTGGATAAATTGTGTGTATAGGCTATGGTTTGCTTATATCTTTTATTGTTGAATTTTTAAGTCTTAAACCAGATGCATAACTGCATTCTCGATTTTGACATACAATAGCTTATAAGCATAATTACTTTCTTCTCTCGAGTGCCTCACCTAATTTTCTTTATCTACAAATTTTAATTAAAGAAAAAAAATTTATTAAAACAATTGGTCAAGGTGCATCATCGCATCTTTGAATTTTCTTTTAAATGTCTCAAAAGATGTGGAACCAATTCTTCATTGAAACTCATTTTTATTAGTATTGTTTTAAAGGAAGATTTATGTTTGTCTTTAAGTATCTCAAAAAGATATGAAATCACATTCTTTAATGAAAATCCATTATATTCACAATTAATTTGTTTAAGAAAATTTTAAATTTTATACCCATCTACTGTTAGAGACATATATTCGTCCATTGTACATTTAAGGCAACTATTTTTTCCTTTTTCACTCTTTCTGTTCATTTTTTAACACCAAGAGTTAATATAAATTTGACACATTGTGATAATATAAATATGACTTAAATTTTTTTACTTCACCACCTAAATATTTAGCATCTCCTTTAATTTCAATATATATAAAAATTATTATATATATTAGGATAAATTAGGAGTGTGCAAAAAAAATTTAAATATATATAAAAATTATTATAATAAAAGATTAGCTGATTATTTTGAACTGATAAAAATTTAAGAAAAGATAAAATAGTTTAATCAAAAAATATAATTAAGAAATACCAACTTATTTATTAAATCTAATTTAAAAACAAATATTTTTTGTAACTTTTCATACATTTTTTTTAACCATTGAAAATCAAACTTACCTTGAAATGCGACTCTATTTTTTGTAGTTTACAAATATTTTAAAATAACTAACTAAAATATGATAAAATTCAAAATATTCAATTCAAATATAAACGGAATATTTAAGCCCTAAACTTTGTATAAAACATCAAGTTCGGTCAAAATTTACGTGTCTACAACACACATATATATATCCAATCTTGGCAACTCTTTCTCACACCTATTTCATGGACAATAATTAAACAAGTAAAGTGCACGCTCTCATAGACAGTGAAGTTTTATGGATAAATTCATATTAAATTTGGATTAAATCTTAAATTCATGATACGTTGATCAAGTTAAATTACTGATTAATTTAGTCGAATTAATATTTAAGTCAAAATTATATGACTTAAATAAAGTTTAACTTACATTTGGACCGTCCATTAGGTTGAAAATACGAGCCAACTCATGTTCTTCAAACCCAAGGTCATCCTCTAAAATTACTTGGATCAAAATACTCCTTAAACCCTAGCTCACACCTATACAAAGGGATCTTCTTATGAAAATCTCTTTATATAGGCCTGAGCTAGGGTTTTAGGGGTATTTTGGTTCAACTAATTTTAGATGACATTGGGCTTGAAGAACATGAATTGTGCTTGTCTTGTCAATTTAATGGACTCGCCTAAATATAATTTTAACTTTGTTTAAGTCATACAATTTTGATTTATTAAAAATTAATCTGACTTAATTAATCAGTAATTTAATTTGATCAATGTATCATGAATTTAAGATTTAATTTAAATTTAATATAAATTTATCAATAAAACCTCACTATCTACAACTCTCTAATAACTTAAGCTTTTAGATAAAAATGTCGCATACCTTTGTAAGACCATGTCTCTAGATGTAGGACGATAAACTCTTTTTTCCAACGAAGTGACTGAGTGATTAGACAATAAATCCCAGACCATAGAGCAAGAAAAGGTGAAATGCAAGATCTACAAAAGAGAAAAAGGAATAGAAGAGGATTGAGAGAGTAAAATGAAATACGAGGCAGTAAAACAACGGAGAAGGGGCCTAAAATGCCCCTCAACTATTTGAATTGGTATAAACTACTCCTACATTCATCTTTTCGTCCTAAAATATCTTTGATATCAACCTTTTGGTCTTTGGCTAAAAAATATGAAAAAATTGCAGAAATCCCACTTTTTAGTTTACTTATTACCATTATCCCCTATAAGTTTTACAAATCTCCAAAATCCTTCATTTTTGCGCATCAGATTAGTGTATCTCGCGCATCAGATAGTGTATCATGTATAAAATGTACATCAGATTAGTGTATCATGTATAAAATGTAATTTATCTTACTTAACGATTAATGTATCTTGCGCATCAAATTAATGTATCAGTGCTTATATTATTGATCCGTTTTGAAGGATTTCTGTAATTATAAACTTTTAAGGGATAAATTGTAATTTTGCCTTAAAAGTATGTGATTTTTGTAATTTGCCCAAAAAATATCCACATATTAATTCTTTGGCTCATATTTGCTCTTATTTTTAACCGCTCCTCTAAATTAAGATTATTAAATATTTATATTGCCTAATCTGATTGGTCCAAATGTAAATCATTCTCAAATAAATAATAAAAACAACATATGATTTATATTTTGATATGATACACTTGAAAATAATATTAAAAAATTTATTAATCTCATAATATCTTTCTATTGATCTATTTTAAATCAATCCTAATTCATTTGAAAACTGGTCAAATATATACAATGAGTATAGACACAAATTAACTAATAATTGTTTTCTTCATACGGTGTTCGATACCCACATTGAAGCCTAACTAAATCGGGATTTGCGCCAGGAAGTTCTACATTAGAAGGTAAATTACTCCCTAACAAAGGTGATTCTGTATCCAAGGGGACTCGAACCTAAGACCTCTTGGTTAAGTATGAAGGAGTACGTACCACTCCACCACAACCCTTATTGGTGAATTAGCTAATTAACTTAATTGTACTAAAATCAAACTCTAATTAGGCTACAAGATAATTTTTAGGTGGAATTTTTAATAAAATCCAATCAAAGTGATACTTTTGATAACCAGACAATATGATTCTTTTTTTAAATGTAACATGAAAAAGAATTATTTTTTTCTGTTATAAAATTCGAATAATTACCCATAATTTTTTAGACTTGCTTCTATATGTATTTATCAATTTTACATAGGCTGAGCTAAATTGAAAATTTTCTTCAGCTCATTCATTAAATGTAGTTAACACTACTTTTGTTATATCTCAAAATAGAAATGGTTAAATAATGTATATCTTACCAAATGTGAATACTTAAATCTATAAAAGAAATTGAACCACTAGTAAGAAAAGTAAGAAATTATTCGATGTTGTATTAATCACTATTATTTGAAGTTTGTAGATTGAAAAAACAAAAAAATTATTTAATTTATTTGATGTTGTATTAATCACTATTCTTAGTAAGAAGTTTTTTTTGGATCTAAGAAAAAAATTAAGTTTAAAAGACATATTATTAGTTATTTTTTCTGTTAAATCTAATACAACTACTAAACCAAGAATGATCTTTAAAACGTAATAAAATAGAGTATTTGTAAAAGATAATCCATTAAAAAAACTACGGAAGAAATCAACAATAAATCATTAAATAAAGAGTAGAAAGAACTTACAACTAGTTGTCTTATTTTCAATTATGAAGAATCCATAAAAAGGATCCGTGCTGGATTGAGTTCCATCATCGTGATTGCCATCAACGTCCTCTTTAGTGTTTTGAATGTTTTTCATCTGAGCCGCAATAGGTTGAGTTGTGTGATTGAATGAGAGGGATTGTTGTAGCGTTATATTTATAAGAGCGGCAAGCAACTAGGGTTTTCTAAAACTCAGTACGAACTTTCTTAAATCTAATTTGCTCACAATTAGAGGTGTCAATTTTAACTAATATTTGTAAATCGGCCCATCTAAGGTGGCAATTTTAGCCAATATTTGTAAATCGGCCCATCTAATTAATCCATATTTAAATGAGTTGGATCACTTATATTTTAGTTGGCTAAATATGAGCTTCATTAGATATTATTAACCTAAAAAATTACGAACAAATATGGATAAATATGGGCATCTATATACAAACTCACATATGTAAATAGAAAAATAATCCTTAAAAATTTAAAAATATATTTTTCAGATTAATAAAAACAAACATGGATCAAAGTCATGCACCCCTCTAACATTATCTACCCACCCCTACCTGCTTACCTCCGTCTACCCAACCACCATACCATACCTCTCGGGTGAGGGAATCGAAACCTGGATCAAAGCCAAAAGTTGGTGTCAGGGTTGAAGTTCGGGTCTTGGGTATGAAGTTCTGGTCAAGGATGGGAGTTAGGTCATTGGTTAGGATTCAGGGTCGGGGTCAGGATCTAGTGTTAGGTCAAGGGGTAGGTTCGTGGTTTGACGTTGGGTTCTGAATTATGAGTAGGGTCCTAGGTGGGGTATGGATCAATAGATGGATCCCGGGTCAAGATCGAGAGTTTGGAGTCAAGAGTCAGGTCTTAGTATCTTAATCGGGATTGAGAGTCAAGTCTCAAATCGAGGTAGAAATCGAGAGTCAAGACTCGAGTGAGGGTTGAGAAATTCACCATCGCCATCACTCAAAACTCCATAGAGCAAAATTGGGTCTCATTGCTCAGAAGCTTTAGAAGGTCTCTGAAGTTCTCTTTCTTGTTTTGTTTTGCTGAATTTTTCAGCTTTCCCTTTCTCCTAACGCTTTCAATTTCAGGAAACTCTTAAAGAAGACAGTGCTCAAACTTCAGGAAACTTTTGTTATCTTAGGCCTCATTTGTGTTAGAAAAAATAATAGGAAATATAATTAAAGAAAAAGATGACTTTGAGGTGTGTAACATCACTTTCCTAAAAGATATATTGTCCATATACATAATGGGGTAAATACAAATGATTCTTTTCTAGATGCAACAAAGTCTTTTGTTTATACATGCAGATTTTTTCTAGGCTACTTCTAGAGAGTCTTTATATTAATAGAACTTAAGAGATGACTCTTTATAAGAGTCATGTTCTTTCATGAACATATGACTTTTCATAAGAGTATTGTAACACCCCGTATCTGAAACAGACCAAAAATGCAGATTTTGAGAAGTTGCAGGTGCAACTTACGGTCACCATCCACGGACCGTAGGTCAGACCACGGCCCGTGCCGGTGGTCCGTGGTTCACCACTGAAACCCATCCCAAAACCAGCTCAGAAAAATCGACTAAGTCTCGACCCACGAACAGACCTACGGTTCGTAGATCAGACCACGGTCCGTGGTCTGTGTCCGTGGATCAAGACCCCCTATACCTCGCCTCTGACGCAAATGAAGGTCGACCAGTACGGACCATCAATCGATCCACGGTCCGTAGGTCTGACCGTAGATGAGAGTCAACAGCCAGTTAGCTGAAAATTATTGATGGGTCAACTTCAGATGGTCATAACTTTTAGCACAAAATGAATTATGTGTCTCATTACCTATGATATGATAGATAATTGAATTATCTTTCCAACGCCACCGAGTTTGCTAAAATTCGACTTCCGAGTAAAAAGTTATGCTCGTTTTAGTGAAGGCCTGTCGAGCAGACCCGATCGACGGACCGTCGATTGATTGACGGCCCGTCAGTGCAGTCCGTCGATCACTCCGACAGCAGTTAATTCAGGAGTCTTTTGGTCTTTTCCTTTTTCGTTTAACCCCTAAGATACGTCGTTTAAACCCTAAATCATGAGATTTTAGTCAGTTTAAGCCTAGAAACATAACTA
>JAJOOS010026580.1:0-15750 GCA_029582725.1 Solanum chiquidenum
GGAAGACTAACACTTATTAATAGTGTCTTGGATTCTATGCCTAGTTATATGATGTCCCTTTTCCCTATCCCTGATGGAGTAATTGATAGATTGGATGCACTAAGAAAGAACTTTCTATGGGAAGGCAACAGCGAGACAAAAAAATTTCACCTGGTTAAATGGGCAGCCTTGATTGGGAATAAACAAGTTGGAGGTCTAGGGGTGAGAAACTTGAAGACTCAGAACCAATGTCTACTAATGAAATGGCTCTGGAGACTAGCCTCCAATGAACAAGCTTTGTGGAAGGAGGTGATTCAGGCAAAATATGAAATGGAAGATCATTGGTCAACTAGCATGGTGACCAACACTTATGGAACTAGCCTTTGGAGAACCATAAGGAAACTATGGCCAAAACTTAGAGGGAATTGCAAAATCAAAATTGGAAATGGTGAGAAGGTCTCATTTTGGGAAGATAGCAGGCTGGAACAAGGTCCCTTAAAAACACTTTTCCCTGATGTGTTCATCCTCAACCAACAACAGAGGGCTACTATGGCAGAGGTTTGGTCAAACCAAGGATGGAATCTAAGCTTTAGAAGACCTTTCAATGATTGGGAGATCCAGAGAGTAGTGGAATTCTACAGAACTCTGGAACAATTCAGAGCAGGAAACACTGTCCAAGACTGCCTGGAATGGAAGGATCACAAGCAAGGAAGATTCAGTGTCAAGGGAGCTTACAAAAAGTTCAACCCTTTCAATAGCCAGATTAATGGATTGCCCTGGAAAGCCAAAATTCCCTACAAAGTGTCTTGTTTTACTTGGCTACTTGCTAAACAGGCTGTTTTGACTCGGGAAAATCTAATGAAGAAGGGTATCCAATTGAGCCCTAGATGTTTCCTATGTGGGGAAAAGGCTGAGACTGTGACTCACCTGTTTCTTCACTGTAGGATAACCAACCAGCTGTGGGACCTCTTCATCAATAAAAAAGGACTGAAGTGGGTGATGCCAAGGAGAGTAACTCAAACCCTGAAGATATGGAGTAGTTATGCCAACATCTCAAGACATAGGGAGAGATGGAAAATCATCCCAGATTATATTTGGTGGTCAACGTGGAAAGAAAGGAACCTTAGATGTCATCAGAACAAGAGCAACACTATTCAGAAGATGAAGATGAATTATCTTGTGTTGTTTCATTTTTGGTGTAAACAGGAGTATATGGAAGATCTAGAATCAGTTATGAATGTCTTAGGATCCCTGTAATTTTTGATATAGGATTGAAGATCTTCTGTTATACTCTCTTTAATCTGTAATTAGGAATCTTAACATGTTGTGGCAGGTTTTGATTTTTTGGAAATAGAAATACAAATTGTTACCTTCTCAAAAAAAAAAAAAAGTCTTCAAAGCCTTAAGATATCCCTGTGGCATATGGGTGGAAACAAAGGAGCAAACTTTTCCAAAGAATCATCTAAAATGGTGAGAATTAAAACTAAAGGAGATGGTGGGGAAGTCCAGAAGGAGATAACCATTGCAAATACAGGTCTAGTTTTCACTGTACCCATTTGGTGTGAAACCCTGACGAGAGTGTTCTCCGAAAAAAAAGCAAAGCCTATGAAAGATAGTCGGGCATAAAGCCCTATATCGAGGAGGGTAGAGTAGGTAGTTGTGTTATGGATGGGGGGTGGGGGTGGAGGGTGGGGGGGATGCCTCTTAAAATTCAAGCTAAGTAAAAAGAAGGCTACGTGGCAGCAACCAGAGGACCATAAATTTAAAGGAGTAAAATTTTGGGCCAACTCAACAGCCCAAGTGACCCAAAGCAGCAGTGGAACGAAAGTTTCACAACATGCTCAATTTGATTCACTGAAGCCAACTTTTAAAACCGGTCTCCACTTTTCTTTAATAGAATGGACATAATGCTCATTGAAATTGAGGCAAACAAGTCTACATTTGTGAACTCCCTACACAGCTCTGGAAATATGGAGAACAAAGAAAGAGAATATTCTCCATCTACCTCAATTTCAAGAACCAAAGCAGCTGGTGATTTTTTATTTATATTTATGACTAGGCATCCGAGCTAGCTTTCGCGCACCTCGACTAATTCCAAGAGATACCTGCCACCCCCCACCAGCAACAGGTGTCAGGTAACTAGGGGGCAAAAAAGACATGCATATGCAAGTTTGCCTCTAGTAAATTGAGGAAGCAAAACCATTGAAGATATAGTTGCAAGAGGAGAAGATAGAGGGAGATATGGACGCATCTTTAGAGATTCATCTGAATGTTATAGAATTAAGCAAGCAAATTGGGGTTGATCTTTATGGATATGAAAAGGACGCATTGGCTCTATTTAAGAAAACCAATAGTTGCAAGCTATCAAAGAGACGAGAGACAAAACCTTTAGTCATGGGGAGTCCCAAGCAGTATATGAGAACTCATGGGAATAAGTACGGCCATTTGGAGGATAGTGGAACTACTAGGGTAGTCTTTCTCATTTTTAGAAGAAAAAACAACTGATGTGGGGTAATCTAACAATTTGGAATAGTAAAATATGGAAGGAGACCCTTCGGGGTGGCCCAGTGGTTTGGGCTTGGGACTTCCATGTTGGAGGTCTCAAGTTCGAAATCCCTTGACAGCGAAAGCAAGGGGTTTGCCTTCTGGGTCGAGCTCATCACACCAGGCTTGCCTAGTGTGGGTTACCTCTCCTATGTGGTTTGCGAGCTATTGCATAGGAGCGGGGGTTTTACCCTGTGCGCACCCAAAGTGTAGTGGCTGCGGGTTTCCCTTGTCATCAAAAAAATATATATATATGGAAGGAGGAGATGATCATTACTAGTTCTTGTTCTTTGACATGCAGATTTGAGTCTCAAACTTGGGATTTCAATTTGCATATGACAGGGATTTATGCTCCAAATTGCAACAGAGAGACAAGAATTTTGGTGGGAAATTAGGGATCTAAGGGTTTTTCCACAAATCCTTGGGTGGTAGGTGGATATTTCAACATAATTGGATTCCCCTCTGAAAAGAGGTACTGCACTAGAAATACCAAATTTATAAATCATTGAAGATATGGAGCTAGTGGATCTTCAACTGGAAGGGGGAAATCGCACATGGATCATCGAGGGGAAGATTACATTCTTGCAGGAAAACTCAAAGCTATCAAAGGGAAATTGAAAGAATGAAACTAAAATAACCATGGAAACCTGGAGATAGGGAAATTATTTATTCAGAATGGATGTTTTTCAACAACAAAGGTGTCTGAATAAGGAGGAGATGATCAAAAAAGCACCTCTTTATGGAATTTGAAGAGCACTAAAAGGGAAAAAATAGCTTGGAGGCAAAAGGTCTAGGGTGTTGTGGCCCATGCAGGGAAATGTGGCCCATGCAGGGAGACGGGAATACAAAGTTTTTCCAAAGATAGTCAATGCGCATATGAAGAACAATAACATTGAGCAAGCATCAAATGAGAACTTCAGAACTATCAATCAAACTCGACATTCAAATCCTTTTCAACTGCTTTGACGTGTATATATTATAATTATATAGCCATCCATTATTTATTCCGCATTATATAGAATGTTTAGCAGTATCTCTTTTCCCACCTAGAAAAGCATTCCCTGTAAAATGAACTCACCTTGTCATCAAAGACAGCGGTGTTTTCGCACTTAAACCAACACTCGCGTAGCTTGTTCACATTGTTCAGCAGATTAGAATCTGTTATAAGTGAACCTCCAGCAGGAAGTTCCGATAGTTTGACAAGTTGCCCCTTGTGATTCTGCAGCAGAAGAAGACATACAAATAATATTACAAAGTTGACGACTTCCAATATATGACTTGAAGCACACAAAACATAACAAATTTCTTCTTGACTAATCATTCAAAATATCCTCAAACAACAGCCAAAATTTTATGTTTAGTGCAGGGAATGTCCTACCGTTTATGTCAATACACAGCAGGAAACTGAGGTTGCATAAAAATCAGAGCAAAATTTTGAATATATGAGTTACAAAACCAACTAGTACAAGACACTTTAAAGTACTTTAGCAACAGCAAGATACTTATCACTTATCAGATTAAAGTGAAATTGTTGTCAGAAATTCATGCAATATCATGATAATAAGCACCTTGTCAATTCTCCGTTTTGCCTTTTCGCGACGAATATTGAAATCCTTGATGAGGCTTTCACCATGCTGTGAGTTCAGAAGATTAGAATTCCCCAATTCCCATGTAGCATACTCATAGCCAAGGCCCTTCCATTTCACAAGCCATTCAAACAGGCATTTGTTTTTTTCACCTGCATCTTGACCATGCAGCTTGGAGAACATCAGTGATCTTTTCTTCAAGAGACGATGCGGCACTGTCCACTCTGAGATCCACCTCACACCCTA
Source organism: Solanum chiquidenum (assembly GCA_029582725.1). NCBI lineage: Eukaryota > Viridiplantae > Streptophyta > Magnoliopsida > Solanales > Solanaceae > Solanum > Solanum chiquidenum. The sequence goes on from JAJOOS010026580.1 coordinate 4,356, forward strand.
AAATGATGGAAAAGTTGCTACTTGTGAAAACTCCAAAAAAGTATTTGTTATGATAAATGCATATCATTCTTTGCATGTGTTTGCGCATATAATGATCCACTTACTCAACTTGGCAGAAAATGTACGAGAAGAAAAACGAAAGCATATAAGGGGTCAGTTGGTAGAGTGTATAAAAATCATGCTAAACCAAGTGTATTAGTAATGCTTGCATTAGAGATGCTTGTATTAGTTATGCTTGCATTAATTATACATAGATGATTTCTTATGCATTGTTTGGTTGGGTGAATTAAAAATAGCATGCATGGTATAAAAATATTTATTACAAAGATAACTTTCATAATTATGGTGGAAAAGAGGTAAAAAGATTTTGAGGGGCAATGAGGTCTTTAACCATGCTAATGCATGCATTAAAACCCTTGCATTACTAATACCTAGAAATCCAAGGTATTAGTAATACACACCTTAATACACAATAGACTGTGCAAGCATTAATTATACATAGCATGAAAAAGTGTACTAAACAAGGTACTACTAATACACAAAGCTAATGCATGCATTAATTTTGCTTACACTCTACCAAACGACCCCTAAAAGTGTTCAGAGAAATAATTCTGACCTGATTCTTATGATTATAGTTTGCAATAAGCAATGGTGCATCAATAAGCAATTGTGCCTCTGCAACCCAATGATTGTGTGCATGAGCAAGACCATGGTATTTAACAAGATACTGCTTCTGCCTATGCATTCCTAACATAAAAGCAAAGAAAAAAATAAAATAGTAAAGAGAAAGAATCAACAGAAGTCAAGCAACATTAAGAGATATGACACAGGTCAATAACTAGTCATATCACATAGTCACAGCTCCAGTACAAATGTCTTATGCATGTAATATACTTTTACATCAAACCTTTGGCATCTGCTACTTCCACTTCTCTAACATCCAAAATTGATTCTACTCCTTCCGTCACTGAATGTACACCAGATTCAATCTTTTTCTTGACACACAAGGTACAATGCCAAGCTCCTGGTGGAAAATCATCTAGTGGAGGATCTAAGCAAGAGAGATGATAGCATCTCTTGCAACCTCTTCCATCGCAGATCCTGAAAAGTATGTTGAGTGCAAATGATAAAAATCAAGGCATTGACATGGACATTCTAATCCAGGCTATACTACTACTTGACAACTATTAATGCATAACCCAAATGGAAAAATCATTACTGGGTGTATCCACAATCCAGTAACCAGACAATGTCTTGGGAACAAAATAATAAAAACAGAAAAAGCAAATGATATTAGGTAGAGCTGACTTTTTTCTCAGTATGACATGAAAGATCCTTATTGATCATCACATAATTGTGCATAATTGCAAATGGTACCCACAGTATCTTTCCAGCTTGCTTGCATATGGCGCACATTTTTTCATCACTGCCCCTTTGAGAAACTGAAAGGGCCTCATTCAATTGTATATTGCATCTTTCTCCAGAATCGAAAAGAATTGCAGCTTCAGAACCAACTCCATCCTAAAATGGAATGCATTTGAGCATAAGAAAATTATTAAATATTGAGAAAGCAAATTCATAACAGTAAAATAGTACTCTGAATACAGAATTTCTTATTCTGGCTACAAAACAGAATTTCTTATTCTGGCATGTGAATCCCCTTCGTTAAATGAAATGGACCATAAACAGTGAGAATAACTGATAATTGAACTAACATGACCCATTACATGTTAAGACAAAGTGGCAAGGACATGATGATACTCATACTACAAAGAAGAAAAGTATAATAGGAACAAACTGACAGCTAGTTGGCGATTTAGGACTTCCCAGTTTTTTGAAAACTGAAAAGTTTCTCACGTTGACTACCATACAATATGTGTTGGATTCAGCTGCTTCTATATTTTTGTCACACTATTATCTAGTATACATGTATAGTTGGTCTTATAATTCTTCTCCAAATCTAATTACCAATTAACGATCAACTGCTTTCTTTTGAAGTCACCGAAAAACTTGTTGCATACATTGCTTATTGATACTTCAATTTTAGATAGTTTATTGGGTCTTTACGACCGCCGCGTCTACTATGAATACAAGCTGCTTCTACCTCTCCACGTCTAAAGGCACGAACCTTGAGACTAGAAAGGTTACTACAATCCCTGCCTGTTCCAGCACATGAGCACAGCTCCTCCTCTGGTGAATCATGATTTAACCTGCAAGTTGTGAATGGAAAATAGTAAACAACTGCAAAAGTAAAAGATAGAAACTTTAAACCATAATTTTGTCTCTGACATATGGAAGTACAGACTGTTAATCTAATAAATCTATCCAAGGCCCAAAAGTAACAATACATCAATAAGACAAGAGAGGGTTGATCTAGTGGCAAGCACCCTCCACCTCCACCTCCACCTCCAACCCTAAGTTTGTGGGTTTGAGTCAACAAGGGAGCAAAGTGGGGAGAACCAAAAAGTAATAATACATCAAAAATATGATGAATAAAAAGCCATGGGACGATTTAGCAAATCAATGAGCCAAAAAACTAGGAGCAATTTTCCTTGCAAGGATGTATACAGCCTTATGAGACTAAAGAAGGTTTACACACATCATCAACTTGAAGTTGAGGCAAATATTAAATGGATCACAGTTTCTCAATGCATGCAATACAAATATCTAAGTTAAGATGCATGATACGTGAAGATGTAACACAGAGACCATATTGGACGACTGAAATGCAAGTGTGCAAAGCATCAAGCAAGTGGATATAGGACCTCTACAACCCAATAAATCCACAAGTGTATCGCAGAAATGAGTCAATGACAATGTTAAGATGGATGTGTTATACAAAATTAGCCAATACTAGAGATTGTTGAGGTGTGTGAAGCTAGAGAGCTCACTTTTATTTACTTAATTATGTCTTTTAACACACCCTCACATGCGGACTCATTCTTTTTGATGGCCGAGCATATGGAAATTCTTTTTTTGCAACAGGTGGCGGAAAGACTCGAGCTCAAGCTCAGGACCACTGTCTTCTCTAACTAATACAATGTTTGAAGTGCATGACAATCAAAGCTCAAGTTGTTAGGGAGAAACACTTTTTTATTTACTTAATTAAGTCTTTAGCATAAATTCTTGGGATCCCAGCACTAAGTGCTGAAGATTTATAAACAAACTTGTTACCTTTGTCAAAAAAGAAAATTGACAAGATGTAAAAAAAAAATCCTTAGCAGAAATGACAACATCTGACATTAGGTTCAACCAGGTACACAAAGGATAAAATAAGATAATGTCGTCTGAAATGATTTTTTCATATCCTACGTAGACCTCTAAATCGCTTATTGTGCTGGTCCAAAGGTGTGGACTGTAATAATTTAAAGGCTTTGAAAGCTAAATCATATTGAGAGATTGTCTCAAAAGACCTACAAGCTCTTGGGATTCGTAAGGACTTGGTGAAAAATAGGTTATACTTAGAATTGAGGTTTAATCGTTTTGGATACACTGTTGCATTAGGTTTGATGTTTGCCATGAATCCTTTTGTTTGTTCATTTGATTAAGAGATTTGTATTTCAGTATAGGGATAAGTGAGTTTCTTTCTGATAAGTAGGGATAAGTGAGTTTCTTTCTATTAAGTAAGGGATAAGTGTGAGATTTAGAAAATATTTGGTTTAAGAACCCGTATTTGTGATCAAGGACGAATTATTGCATATTGGAATAAAAGTAGTCCCAATTGGAGTGTAATAGAATTAGAGGATTCACATAGCCAACCTCAAATAGTGTGGCAATGAGCCATTATCGTTGCTGTTCTTGTTGTATAGGATACAGTTTTACCAAAGTTCCAACCTAATAACATCTTGTTTTATCCCAAAAAGGTAAAAAGGGTCAATTGGGCGTCTTCATATTGGTTTTGGGGAACATACTGTTTTATATCATTTCTGAACTGATGCTTTGGAAAAGAAATAGCAGTCTTGATGAACAAAAAAAATATCCCCAAAAGGATCAAATCCCGCTTACTGCCATTTGTTTAATTCTCAAAAAAAAAAACGACCCCCAAAAGACACACAAAGAGAAACTAATCCACATTTCCTTAAACTTTCTCACACCAATTGAGTGTGCAATATAGACAAAATAGTTGGAAACATCTCAACACAACTAGGGTACACATTAAAACATTTGACCACATGAAATGGATAAGATTAAATCCGCTAAGGGAATCACGAACTCTATGATTTGGTGGGTCATATGAAGAGAAAGAAATGCTCGAGTTTTTGAAACAGAAGGACAAAGTAGTTAATCTTAAACACAAGTGTATACTTTGGAAGTGGCCACGGCAAATGTGTTAAGAGCAGGAAGCCTTGGTTGACTTCCTCAGTTCTTTACACACATTGTAACATTATTTTTTGGATGAACTATTCTCTTTTTTTTTATGACAAGGGAAACCCACAGTCGCTACCCTACCCTTTGAGTGCGCACAGGGTTTTTACCCTGCTCCTATGCAATAGCTCGCAAACCACATAGGAGAGGTAACCCGCACTAGGCAAGCCCGGTGCGACGAGCTCAACCCAAAAAGCAAACCCTTGCTTTTGCTGGCAAGGGGTTTCGAGTTTGAGACCTCAAACATGGAAGTCCCAAACCCCTTGCTTTCTCTGAATGCTGGTTTACATCAATAATATTCTCACGTTACCTATAAAAATAAAGCACTATGAAGATAGAAATTTTGGGTATCCCCAGAATACTTTATAAGTCAAGTGCATGTAATACGTTTGAGTCTTAGCATAAGTGACCCCTAAATTATCTGAAGGACACTGTGCTATTAAGTTTTAATGTGATGATTCACTATGCTAACGTCAAGTTATTATGGCTACGCAGTATTGGTAGAAACAGAATGTAAACAGAAAAAGCAGAAAAGTCACCTTTTCTGTCTAGAGCATGAAGCACAAGCCCCACTGTAACCAAGCTTTTCAAGATCTCCTAGTGGTGGAGGAAACACTTCAGCCAAGTCACATGTATCATTATGCGTCTCAGAACAATTACCAGTGCCTAGTTCACCACTTTTCAAGATAGTATCACCATCTGTAGAAGTAGAACACGTCAACCCAGCAATATGCAAATTATTCTCAGGCACAGAACAGCTCTCTGGTAACCTTTCGGAATCTCCAGAAATTTCTCCCACTGTGCAACCATTTTTAGATACTTCCGAACCATTTTCTGCAGGAAGAGCAACAGATTTTTCTGTAGAACAGCATCTGTGATTTGAATGTGGCAATTCCCCTACATCATTTACCGAAGCATCTGCAGCATAAGCTTCTAAGCTAGAAATGGACTTGGCAGAAGCAACCCCATCAGGATGTTCTTTCAACTTTGAGTATGGCAATTCACCTACATCATTTACCGAAGCATCTGCAGTAGAAGCTTCTAAGCTAGAAATGGACCTTGCAGAAGCAACCTCATCAGGATGTTCTTTCAACTTAGAATATGGCAATTCCCCTACATCATTTACCGAAGCATCTGCAGCAGAAGCTTCTAAGCTAGAAATGGACCTGACAGAAGCAACCGCATCAGGATGTTCTTTCAACTTTGAATATGGTAATTCCACTACATCATTTACCGAAGCATCTGCAGCAGAAGCTTCTAAGCTAGAAATGGACCTCGCAGAAGCAACCTCATCAGGATGTTCTTTCAACTCATTTACAACTCCTTGATGAGATTCATTATCCCCATTGATTAGCTTGCACTCTGTCTCATCACTGGCAATGCTATCAACTCTTGATGGCTTCTTTGGGCTTTCCAACTTGTCATTATTTTCTGTTCAGGAGAAAACATCTACATCAGTATAGAAATTTCAGCAATTCCAAAACACCAAATAAGACGATGCCAACTCAGTTAGCTTAAAAAACTTCACTCCAAGCATTGAAATTATAAAGAATACATAGATAGCCCAACAAAGTTGTCCGAACTCTTCATTTAGACACCTTATCTGAGGGTATGACCTATGAAAAACCTAATGTTAAGTCAAAAATGTGTCCTATTAACCACACACTAATGACATGGTACAATAACTTACTTTAAATTATGCAGATACATGTCCCAGACACACGTCAATACAAGAAAAATACACAACTATTTCATTTTTTTTTTGTTTTTTCTCATGCTTCTTCTCTCTCATCATTTGACTTTCATCTCCCAAAAACAGAGACGAGAAGTCCTCCTCACTTGAGTGAAAAAGAAAACTAAAAGATTCACCGTTTTTTCACTGCCAAAAGAAGCCAACTTGAGGGTTTTCCAGCTTCTTCACCCATCATCATTTTTTATCAGAAACGAGAAGTCCTCCTCACTCAACCACCCAAAGCACACAGCATCACTAAACACTTTCTTTCCACCACCAGAAAATTCCTTCACTGTCCATATTCCAATCAAAAAAAAAAAAACGCAAACCATCATATCTTCTAAAAACCCTCAACCAAAACACTCACCTTTCTCTTAAAGTAACACCCACATACACCAAAGACTCATCTTTATAACTTCTTCACTATGCTGAAAGGGGACAATATAGACTCGCCTCCACTGCACCTTCTTGGAAACCAATACCACCTGAGATTCTCTTACCCTCCTTCACCCATAGAAACTCTGAGCATACAAATCCAAAACAACATCCTGCGACAGACCATATAGTACATAAAACACATGCACACCCCCATTCACCTAAAAGAACACGGCTGCTCCATATTTCTTGATAAAACCCCTCCTACTTCACCACTAAATGCCACTCGCAGCCCCCATAACCAATATGAATATGCACTGCACCACTACACAACGAAAACAGGGAAGGGAAAGCATTTTTGGACTCATATCTGAAGGACTAGAACTTATCACGAGACTGCACTCCCAACAAATGTAAAACTGAGATGACAAAGGAAGAAAGGATGAGGGAAGGCAGTGGCATATCTAGGCTGGGCTTGGGTTCATGTGCACCCATGCTCCCCTCCCTAGATCATGTATAGTAATGCTATTTTTTCAAAAATACTTAAATATTTATGTGAGCACCCAAGCTCAAAGAGTCATGGTTATAGGGTACACCTCCTCTAAGTGAGGTAGGGGGTTCAAATCCTATGTTTATCTTGTTGTGTTTTCCTTTCTCTTTACAAAATTGGGCCTACCCATGGGAATGGACATGTCCTTGCATTCTAAGGGGGTGTTTGGGTTGGCTTTTTTCTAAGTGACTTATAAGCTAAAACTAAAAGCCATATATTGGGAACACCCAACTTTTGACTTTTGGCTCTATTTAAAGTACTTTTTCAGCCTAAGAAAAGTGCTTTCAAGCACTTTTTATGTTTCCCAACAACAACATTATACCCAATGAGGTCCACAAGTAGGGTCTGGGGAGGGTAGAGTGTACGCAGACCTTACCACTATCTCGTGGAGGTAGAGAGGCTATTTCCGAAAGACCCTCGACTCAAATGCAACAAATCCAAGTACAAAAAATAAAAACACAATGCAGATATCATAGCATCTAAACAGTGCAAAACCTACAAGAATGGAACAAGAGCAACAAAATAGTGCGATAAGCGAAACATTGTAAACAACAGACGGTGATAGCTATCAAAAGCAAGAACCATAATAATACGGCTAGTACAACGACAAACACCAACAAGCCTAAACCCTCGAAGACCAACACAACAACTCCAAACCTACTAACCTTCTACCCTAATACACGACCTCCACACCCTCCTATCTAATTTCATGTCCTTGATAATCCGGAGTTGCGCCATGTCCTGTCTAATCACCTCCCCAAACACTTCCAAAATTAAAAAAGAGGTTAAGAGCCAAATCCTACTTAAAATAAGCCAATCCAAACACCCACTAATTTACTACTTTTTTCTTCTTTTTTTTCTTCCTTTGTTTGGTCATTCTTCCAAAAAAATCCATGTCTAACACATTAAAATCACTACTCTCCTTTTTTCACTGTAAGAGTTTATACAATTATGCCAAATGTGAATATCAAAACTAGTATCAATTGAGGATGTACAAAGAGTCAATGGGCTTAACAGACCCCAGCAGTTTTGACATGGAGTTCAGATATATATGTAAGAAAATTATAAACCTATAAATTCAAATGTGTAATGAGTTCAATAAAAACAACCTAAAGGTACCCATCAAATTTATATCCTGAATTCACCTCTTCGTAATAGTGCACCAACCTTCTCGGAATCTTGGATCTGCCCCGAGGGGAAGGGGTTGTAAAAGGAGATTTTTAAATCTTTTTGGCTCAAAAACATCTTTAAAATAACTTGGATGCCACATGTTTCAATGGCTTCTTTTCCATGTAACAGCGTCTGAACTAAAGGCGTTCTATTTTTTTTACTTTCTCAGTGTCTCCTATCTAATAGGCACATTTTGCACAGCCATCTGGTGGTCAATACGTCATGACTTCAGTTAAGGTGTCTTTTCCATGATAAAGCTATAGGCAATTCAGTAATTCTTTTTACTCTTCCCACCATTCCAGGAGAGAGTGCACTTCATGCTGCATCAATTTGTTATTACAAGAAGGAAAAACAAGGAATACATTAACAAGAAAGGGTACCCCTTGTTATAGGAGGATGAGAGCAACAAGAGAAAGATTAGTCAACCTGCAGTATATCTCTTTCTTTGCATTTTGAACAGTGCCTTGTAACTACGCGCATCCATTCTCTTCCTTTTCAAGCCAACCGAAGCTGCACCGTTCTCCCTGCTAGTGTTATATCTTTCAGATTCCATGATCAGCTCCTTCACACTTTTCTCTTTGTTTTCCTTCTTGACACTAGATGAATCGGATCCTATTCCTAAGTAACTTGATCTTGACGAGCTAGATGGGGTGTGTTTCTTACCCCTGTCAGACCTTCTTAAAGGGCTCGGAGAATTTGATTTCTTAATTAATGCAGCTCTCCTCTTAACAGTTGGCGGGGTTGGTGACTGCTTCTCAAGACGCTTCGATTTCCTTATACTTGATGGGCTTGAAGCAGCTTGCTTTGTTTCTCGACTTGACCTTCTTACACTGGACCCATCTGTCTTCCCAGAGCCAGAACTTAATGAACCTTTATCAGACTGTTTATTCTTTGATTTATTGCTCTCAGTATCCTTATTTTTCCTCCCAGACCGAGTTTCACTAGCCATCCGTTCAGCTGTGAACAACAAGCCATAAATTAAGTCAGATTATTCTTGTAGTACCCATTATCCACAGAATAAACAACAGGAAACTCGTGATCCCCTGATGACGATTAAAAAAGATAACATATGAAGAGCATGATAGCGATCACCATCCCTTAATCAGATATATATAAATTACTGAAGTCTGCAGAAATATGCCATATGTAACAGCCTAAAAAAAATAGTTATCCTGTGAAGCATTTCATTCAGTTGGACCAGTTAAACAGCTTTCCCCAACCACACCAGTTCACCTACATGCAGTGGCGGACCGACAATTTTTAGGCATCTACTATATACACTAAAAACAATTCTGACCTTGTATATACCGTGTAATTTTCGGGTGAAGGGGTTTGGATAAACCACCCTTGCGACCTCTCCCCCCCCCTCCCCCCCAAATCTCTGCCCATGCCTACATGCCGTATTCTTCAAAACAAGGACAAATTACTCACTTCCTACATCCAAATCCAAATACTTTCTTCCATAAAAATTAGCTTTAAACACGAATGCCTGAATTCATTGTTCTAAATCAATACAGTCTGACCTACAAGACAAGGTTTGACAGCAACAACAGTAATCAATCAAAACACATGGATTTCTTTTCTTCTTCCTAACATTAGAAAAGAACAGTACTACAATAGCATTTGCATGTAAATTTTGAAAGAACATAACAAAAATAACAACAGTAAACCGTAGTATCGTTAAACCCCATATCAGGATTTAAAACTATAGTCTCAGGTGAAAATATAGAAATAATTATCAATATTTTATCTAATTCAGGTATAATCCCAAAAGCCAACTTCAGAGGATTGAAATAAAACCCAAAAAAAAAATTACACCTTTAAAACAAATTCCAATTTGTGCAAAATGTATCATATATTATAATAATATGATTGGAACAAAATCAAATATCAGGGGTCTAAGATTAGCTCAATTTCAAGAACCCGATTCCACTCAGACAGACAATGTAAGAATTACACCTTCAAGCAAAATTCCAACTTGTCACAAAATATATCATATTAACACCCAATATTCCGATTATTCGCATTAAAATCAGATTAGAAGAAACACCATAACTGAAAAGTCACTTACAGAACAATGCATGAGGTTACTAGCATATTTTTTTTCATGCCCCTATGTACACCAAATCAACTGTTGGACCACTAACAATTTACCTAATGACTGAACAAAAAAAAAAACTTACCTCAAAAAACCCTAAATCCTTCACAGCCTGAAACAAGAAAAGTTTCAGTCAAATTGCTCTGAACAAAACCCTAGTTTCAACCTGTAAACTGAAATTTGTCGTCCGAATCAACAATTCGACATTATAGTACGAAAGGATTTCTCCTCCAAATCAACGAGTCCCTTTAAGCTGCTGGGCATAAAGAGAAGAAAATAGTACACAACAGAAACCGAAAATAGCAAAGGGTAAAAAGAACTTTGGGCGTGTGTTGCTAATTCCAATTTTGACCCCATTAAAAACGTGGAAGTGGGACCCCAATCGAAATATGTGCTTTTAGCCGAGGGCATTTATGTATTTTCCTGACTATTAAAAGTGGAAAGTCTCAAAGTTAAAAATAAAATTACGATATTACTTATGCTATAAACATGGTATCAGAGCCTTGGAACTTTCATGGTAAGTATATGATTGAGGTGAAATATTTCGGCATGGATAATATTTCTCTTTTTATGGAACAAGGAGATGTTAAGAGTTCTCGATTAGAAGAGGTAGATATACCTCAAAACCTTGATTTGTTAAACAAATGGACTATTTCGAAAGTGAATATAAAAACTATTTATGATTATGGTTGGTTTGATAAAATCTCTAATAAACAGTTGATTAAAACAACCGAACAATCTTTGGCGTTAAACTCGTCTGAACAAACTATTCGTTTATTAAATAAACGTGATATTGAATTATATAAATCTCAATATAAATTCTTGCATATTGGTATGGTACAAATTGCTTTTAAACCCTTAACTCTTAAAGGGTTACCAGAGACTTTCCTAGCTGCTCTACGAGATGCGAGAAATTTAAATTTTCGACAATCTTTGATGGGTTCGATAGAATCTACGGTGGCCTATGGTCCAGTTTATTTTAATGCTCAACCAAATTTGCAGTTGTCCTTGACTGATGCTAATATTTTGGATGCTTTAACTTTAAATGTTAAAACTCATGGTTATAATTATGCTCCCGGATCTGAATTGATTTGTTTGTCTTATA
>JAJOOS010026581.1:0-19116 GCA_029582725.1 Solanum chiquidenum
GGTGAGAATAATAAATTTTAAAAAGTAATGATGTGATTATAAATTTTATTTACATATGAAATAAATGATTAGTAGATATAAATGTGGGGTTGTTTTAACAAAATATAAACTCGTGGATCAATTTTTGTATTAAAATATCTCAAATCATGATATGAAATTACCATATAATTTCATATCATGGTTTTTGGAGAATATGAAATCACATCTCATGATATGGAATCATGAGATGGAATCAGCGTAAAATCGCATGTCCAAACGCTGATTCCATCTCACGATACCATATCGTGATATGGTATCGCATGGCCAAATGCCTACTTAGTCAAAGTTATTATAGTTTGACTCTTAAAAAGGAAACTATAACAATTATAAGTGGACGGAGGTAGTATATAATTACACACACATATATATATTTCAAAAATTTCAGGTTCGAGTCTTGTGTATAGAGTGAATCGCCTTTATTAAAAAGCTTTTTATTTCTTAATATGAGACTATTTGGCAAAAATGTGTAGCCTAAATGCATATATCAGACATCGTTTAAAGAATTTATTTTAAAAAAAAATAAACTTAAAAAATAATTCAGATTTGTATCGAACTTTTTACCTTTACTAATTGATGATTCCAAAATAATCAAGTATAAAATATATGAATTTTTCATGATTTGTTAAAGAGCGTTTTATTTCTTAATATGAGATTTTTTGGCAAAAATTTATAGCCTAAATGCATATATCGGACATCGTTTAAAGAATTTAATTTTTTTTTAAAAAAAACTTAAAAATTAATTCAGATATCGAACTTTAACCTTTACTAATTGATGATTCCAAAAATGATCGAGTATAAAATATATGAATTTTTCATGTTTTGTAACACTCATTTAGTCATAATTAGTCGTAACTTGTAAAGTACACTAATAAATTAAATGTTCAAAGAACCTACTAATAATGCAACAAAAGTAGGGGATTAATATTTAATTGAAAAAAAAATCTTTGAATAAGGTCTTAAATAAACATGCTTAGGTCTCAATAATATAATTAAGAAAAGTCATGTTGATTAAATATAACAATATTTCTGTTTTACTAAATCAGCATCTGTTAACCCACTCTGATTAATATTGAACGACCAGTGATTTATTTAATTACTAATCCAAACAAATTCTACCTAATCTACGTATCTTAATGATTTTTTAGTCTCTTTGAATGATTGTTACATATTGTTCGTTATATATTACATTATATTTTATTAAATTATATGATATAGTAATATTTCTTTAATCCTAGTAATTAACATAACTATCTTAATTAAGAAAATAGTACAACTATAAGTTATTTCTTTTTGCTAGCATTAATATTTATTTAGGTTAATAATATGAACCTATGAGCTATAAAACTTATTCGATCATTCAAAATTCTAAGTCCAAATTTGAAATAATATGTTACTCAAAAGATAAAATAACTATAAAAAGGTTCAACAAAATTCATGAATTACATAAAAAAAATTATAAATTGATTAGGCTTGATTGACTTTTAAAAAAAATAAAAATCAAACCAAATCAATTATGATTGATTTTTTTTTTTACTAACATCCAATCAAATCAAACTAAATCAAAAGTCGATTTTTCTTTTCTGACTTAACTTGAATTATCAATTTGCTGAGATTTATCGATTTTCTTTGTACATTACTTAAAAGATGTGTATAAATCAAACTTTTTTTAGTCAAAGTGAATAAATCAAACTACTAGTCTCTTAAAGTATATATCCAAATAATAACCTAATCTTAAAAGACAAGTGTCAAGAGATAAACATAAACAACATAAAGATAAACACAAACAATAAAGACCTAGTTTTTTCTTCTTCTTTTTTGACAAAATGTAGAATTTATCAACCTCGTATCATATATCAAGCACTACATTAGGTTGGAAATTATTACAAATATATTTTTAAAATATTAAAAAAAAATTGTCATGTGAAAGGTATAAAAGGGAGAAATTTATTTACTAAGTTTTCAACGACAATATAGTTTTAGGACTTCGATTTTCATAATAGTCCATATATCATGCACAAGCGTGGCATTTGAACCTTTTAAGAATATTTCAAATGCGCGATCTGAATTTTTAATCGGAACTTCAACGCGGTGAAAAATCAAAAAAAATAAAAGAAGAGAGAATCTTAATCTTCCAGCTAATGGTGTGTTTGGTTTTGGTATGAATAATTGATAATAGTAGTAGTTTTTTTAGGAATTAATATTTTTTCATGATAAAGTCATTTTCCGTGATTTGATTATGTAAATGTTATGTAAGGAAAATATTTTCCACCAATAGGAAACAAATGACTAATCTCACTTGCACGAAAATTATTTTCTTTACGACTAATATTCTAACTTCTAATTCCATATTATTATTTGTTCCAAGTAGCACTCAACACTATTATTCAGATATTCAATACTCAAAAATTTCATCAAAATACTATTCGATTTGCTAATATATCCGAAAAAATATATTTACTAACCATATAGTATATGTTTATAAAGTCAAGAGTGACTCATCTGAGCTAAAAAATTCGAATTCTGCTATGTCAGTGCACAAAACAAGCGCATAACGACTATATAAATTTTTGGTCTACCTATTATAGTTCAAGAGTCGCCAAAAGGCTCATTTCAGGAGTGAAAGATAACCTGACTTGTTAGCTTAAAAAGATAGCTTACCAAACACGAAAAGACGCTAATTACTTTATCTATCTCAATTTATGTGACATATTTTTCTTTTTAGTCTGTTCTAAAAAGAATGTCAGCTTTCTATATATAGTTGGAAACAATTTAATTTCAAAATTCTTCTTTTACATTAATGAAATATCTTATAGCTAGTCATACAAATGGTCGAGAAATGTTTTTTAAATCATAAATTTTAAGAATCTTTCTTTTTTTTCTTAAACTTATGTCATGTCAAATTGTAGCACATAAATTAAGACAGGAAAGAATTTTTTTTTAAATGCAATTTATATGAAAAAATGACTTTTAAGAGACGCCCTGCATGTAGTCAAGAAGAGGGGGTAGTTGATTTTGACGGAAATTAATAAGAGGTCGTTGGAGTGACGTCCATTTGTGTGTGAATTTTTCCATTAAGAGTGGTTGTTCAAAACAACCTTAGGATGGTGGCAAAGACGGAGACCGAGCTAAAATTTAAATTTTATAAGTTCTAAATTCTAAGATAGTAAAAAAATAAAGAAAGTAGTTCGATGCATATAACATTTCGCGTTAGTAGGGTCCGGAGCAGGGTCGTACCCTAATGGCCATGATGGTGACCACTAGTGGTTGTTTCTACGGTACGGACCTTTGATAGTTTATATATAGATCATATGAACACAATTTTATCGTTGCTATAAGGCTCCTCTTCTAAATGAGGGATGCAACATGAGGACTTCTCAATTTTGAATTTATGTTTTGTATATATTTAGTGAATTTTTTATACAAATACAAAATTTAAACTAAAACAACTTAAATTCGATTAAACAGTACATAACCTTCTAACTACGCTCCAAAATGACGGCAAATAAAAATTTATCTTGTCTCTATCCAAAGCGTTGAATTTAGAATTTTTAAAAAAATGAATTTTCCATTTGAATTAATTTGCATGGATGATAAAGAAAAGAGTTGAAAAATTAGGTTAGTTGACTAGTTGGCATATTATTTATAGAGGGTCATGTGTAACATGCATGTCAATGTTAACAACTCTAATTTAGACTTTTAAATATATTTTTTCATCTACCTTTTTTATAAAAAAAAAAATTTCTAGTGGCTCATGTCCTATAAGAAGACTTGTCCAAAGAGAAGAAAATCTTGCAGATGCTAAAAAAAGAAGAAGATTAAACCATGCTAAGGAAAGATAGAGCAATGGATTCTACCAAGAAGGTAAAAATATATTGAAATTTTATTATAAAGATCTTTATTTTTCATTAAAAAAATCCTGTTTTAGTTCTTGTTATATGAATAATCGTTTTTATACAGTTAAATCTCTCTATAACAGTTCATTATGATAGCTATATTTTCTTTGGAATTGATTTTCATGTTATGTTGTACTATTATATGTTCTATGTAATAATATTTATTGTAGCAGCCTAAAAATATTCATACCGTATAATTTTCAGTTATTGTCACCACCATAATTTTTATGTTCTACTTTTGTTTGATATGCATAAATTACAGGATTAATTCATTACAAATTTGGTTCCAAAAAAAGCCCAAATAATTAACCGCAACCAATTTGTGGGGGGTTTTAAGATCTTTGATCAACAATTCATCTTAGTTAAGATTTTTATGAACTAAAGACTTTAATTTGCAACGGGATATTCACTACAACAAAAACATCTTTTAGTGGCAATAAATAGACACATTAATAAAGAGTACCAAAGTTTTTACAGACATTAATTAAGTGTCATTAGATCCAATGTTGCTAAAGGCTTTAGAGACATATACAAAGAGTGTTAATTGCCGCTAAAAATCCATATTTAGCGGCAATTGAGCTATTCGTTAATTAATTGCCGCTAAAGATCATTTTTTATTTTTTATGTAGTGAATATAAGTAAGTGGCTTAATGATCTTGTTATTATGATCAAAAATTGAGATTCAACTCTTGCTTAACCTACACGTAGAATCAGATGTATAATCGTCCCAATTTATGTGACATTTTTCATATTTCAAAAGTCAAACGCATTTTTCCTTGACCGTGATTTTTTAAATATATATGTCTTATTGTCAATATTTATGACTTATAGTATTATTTTACGATCAAAATTAGAAGTTTGACTCTCGAGTCCCGAGTACAATGCAATGCCTATAACTTGTGTACATGTTTTTATTATGATCAGGATGAAGATAAGTTAAATTCAACAAAGTGTGAGATATATGAAGCCAAAGAAGAAAATGAAAGGCTAAAGAGGATGTTATCTAAAATGATGAAGGATTATAAATCTTTGCAAATGCATTTTCAAGGCATATTAACTCAAAAAAATTCAAAGAATAATATTATTGCAACAAGTAATAATATTCATGAAGAAAAAGAACAAGTGGAACTTGTTTCTTTGAGCTTAGGGAGAAGTAGTAGTACTTCAAGAGAGTTGATCAAGAAGGAGTTATTATATGATGATCAAAATAAAAGTAATAAAAAGCATAGTAAATTATTATTTGATGGACTTGAGCTTGGATTAGATTGTAAATTCACTCAAGAAAATAGTTTTGAGGAGTTAAAGAAGGAGAATATAAATAATGAACGATCAGTATCGGTACAAAATTATCCTCCATCAAAACTGGATTATTGTGATGAAGATTTTTTGCAGCAAAATCCTCAAAAGAAGGCTAGGGTATCTATTAGAGCAGTGTGTGGCACTACTACGGTAAGTTCAAGGGTTAACGGTCATAAACACATCTGAATTATCATATTTTTACGAATTTTATTGTAATTATTCATTGTTCTATTTATCTACCAAGTTATCATTTCCTTTATATTGAAACACACGTCGATATAATGATTTTCGAATGCAGATGAATGATGGATGTCAATGGAGAAAATATGGACAAAAAATAGCTAAAGGGAATCCATGCCCTAGGGCTTACTATCGTTGCACTGTCTCCCCATCATGCCCAGTCAGAAAACAGGTACTACTTGTTAGTAGCTCGATTAGTTGGTTAGCTATACTTGAACTTTTACGTTGTTGGTGAGCATTTGATTTTGAATTAACCTTGTAATTTCCTCCGTCATTTTCTCTTCCCCTACCTCTATGTAATAATAATAATAAGAAAAATAATAAGTTGAAAAGTACGATAACTTTTTTTAATAATTATTTTTTTATACCGTCAGTATATATAAATTTTCCATTAGTTAGAGGTGTATAATCATGAAATTGTCCATACAATTATTTTTTTAAAAATAAAATTGATTTGTTTTGGTCTCTGGTTATCAAATTGGTTCATATTTTAAACTTCCAACTTGAAATAAAGAATTTTAAGTTTGGGTATTGAGAAGTTTTTCAAACTACATAACTTTTTTATTTCATTACAATCACAAAATTTCAGTTATTTTTTTAAGTGAAATTCACGTCCAAACAGATAAAACGCCTATTTTTGACCTTTTCTTTTCATGTTTTGTGATTCACGATAGGTTCAAAGATGTTCTAAAGACATGTCCATTTTGACCACCACATACGAAGGAACACATAATCACCCCCTTCCATTTTCCGCAACCGCCATGGCTTCTACAACCTCCGCAGCAGCCTCTATGTTAAGATGCACCTCAACATCATCAACATCACTACAATTTTTACCAAATATTGATCAAAATTTTCATGGAAAATTCAACTTTACCAATAATAACTTATTATTAGCCACACATAATAATGCACCAACTTTTCACTTGCCAAAAACTTCAATTTCCACTTCTCAATCACACCCCACAATTACTCTTGATTTCACTACAAACTCATCAAGTACTAGTTCTTCTTCATCATCCTTCAATTCCTATTCCACATTGTGTAATAATTTCAAAAGTGAAATTGGACCTTCTTCATATCTAGGGAGGCCATGTTATTCTAATCAGCCTTTTATTACTTCCAAGAACAATCAAAATACGATCGTTGAGTACAGTGGCGGAGTCAGAAATTCTCATGACGAATGTATTAAAAAAAATGCAAAAGTGTCACACTTAGGATTTGATCATGTGACCTAAAATGAATTTTGGACTACTTTTTGTACATTAAGGTAGAATCTTCTTTTATATTAAAGGAAATCAACAATGTATATGTGTACAAGACTATTTTTTATTTTATTTTATTTGTACAGTATAATTTTTTTGCGAAAGATATTTCTTTATCAACCATGATCATTTCTTATAGGAATCCTTAACAGTTGCATTTATATGACACTATTTTTTTTTAGTCTTGTAATAAAAAGGGCCTTTTTCTATATTTGGAAAAAATTAAACTTTAAAACTTCCCATGTTGCAAAGAGCAACATGTTTAAGACTCTTTTTTAAACTCCGCGCCTAATCAATCAAGTTCAACATAAGACGAAACGGATGAAGTACTAATGATGAGTAGTAGTAATAGGTTTTTCCCACCGTGAATTAGCTAGTGATAAATTTGTGTTATAGAACATGTTTTTCCACTCATTTCCACCAAATCAGTTCACTGGGAATATGCATGGTGGGAAATATATTCTCAATGAAATAGTTGTAAACTTTCAAAAAAAAATTGTACGAGAGCGTTACTATTTTTCGTTTCTCACCGATTCAATCAAAATATCAGTAAGAACTTTCACGAAAAAAATAGTTTTTTTTTAGTAGTGTTAGGATAATAATGGCTGGAGAGAAATATACTTGGGAATACTTGACTACTCTGCTATTGTTCTTTGGGAGCTGGAGAATACAGAGATAGAAGCAGCAGCCTAATCAGCCAATTCAGCTGTTGTGGCTGGAATTGGTAACTGATGTCGGTGCTCTGGGAGCACCAACAATCAGTGCAACAGCAGAATCTGCTGTTGCTGCAGCCTCCGTGGCTGCTGAAAATGGTATAAAGTACCCTTTAAGTCAACAAAGGTATGTTGTGAACATTTTATCTAGAAGTTTAAATTGTCGGAGAGACAATACTTTTAGTTTTTACTTAATTATATCCTCAACATAAACCCTCACGTGTACATGCCTAATAGGCCAAGCACACGGAAATCTCTTGTGGTGAGACATGAATCGAGGGTTTTTGCCTGCTCTGATACGATATTGAACCTTATAGACTGCATTCTTGTTTACTTAATCATATCTTCAGCTAGTTATTTTGAAAATCATTGATGATGAAGTTGTTGGGGTGATTACTCTGAGATAACAAAGCACATGAAGATACATTTTACGTCTTCATTGAGTTGATGTAAACACCGGGAGCTGACAAGGTTTTTCGCGAGATCCCAGTCGAGATTCTCAACTTCAATGAAAATTTGCTTTGTATTGTAAACTTGGGTACATTTTTGTGATGTAGAAAGCAAAAACATTTATTCAGTAAGCTACTGAACTATGCTATACAAGATGCATACAAATGACTAAACAACAAGATATAACAATATAATGACAGTTCTCTTTTATCAGTAAAACTTATTATTAAGATTTCCACTTATTTTTCCACTGAGTTTCCCACTTTGGTTCCCACTGAGGTTTCCACTGTTGGTTGTTCCTTCTTGAACCTGAATTGAGTATTGCATATGCCAGAGAACATCTTCGACTGATGGCCGCCTACTTGGTTCTTTTTCAAGGCAGTTTATTGCTATCTGGACCGTCGTTTTCAACGAGTCATATGCAAATGTACCTCGTATACAAGGATCTGTTAAATCTCGTAACTTTGATGGTGATTCCGCTAAGGCAGTCTCCACCTGAATTGTCATAAAAGGCAATTTGGTTTAAGGTTGTTAGATAGATTGTGTAAATAGACTAGGCTCTTATGCATTATGTGAAACTAATCGTTATTATTTCAGCTAGTCACTTTCTTTGTAAAAGAAAGTCTGAATCAAGAAGAAAGGCGACTTTCTGAAATAATTACTATTAGTTGAGTGACGATATGATATATTTCTATCGTTTGAGAGTTATTAGGATATTGTTATTGATACCTGAAGCTTAAGGTCTTCTGCTTCGCTTCGAGAGTTGATTGGTCTACCAATAATAACCTCTAGTAGAATAATTCCCAACTGAAAAATGTCTTCCTTTTCTGCTTCTTTCGCGCTGAATATGAAGTTTATATTAGCAGACAATTCAAAAATGATAGCACGAAACAGAGAAAGTAAGGTGAATGTAGGCTGCAGAATAATACCTGGTAAATTGGTCAGGTCCAGCAAGAGGACTTTCCGAACCAACCTGCGAATGTTTTGGATGATTAAAAATGAGATTTTCTCCAAGACTAACGTGTTGTTCGTTGTGATTTACTAGCATTACCTTAGGTGGTAACGATATATTGTAGCTGCTTATTCTAGCAGTAAGAGTCTCATCCAACAAAACATTCTCAAGCTTTATATCATTTCCAGTGACTCCTCCAGTGTGCAAATACTGAATTCCTTTTGCAATGCCCATCGTTATTCCCATTCTTTGTGGCCATTTCAATACATCCCTTTTCCTCCAATCTGCCAAAGAACAAATCCCGCAATATAAAATTCAGTCCTTCATCGTTCCGACTGAAGAAAGTAATGACTATTAGATAGTAACTCAACTAATAGTGTCATAATCTCAGACTTCTGAGGTAATAACTATTAGTTGAGTGGCCATGAGAGAAATCAACTCGTAATAACTTACCACTAAGATGATCCTTTAGTGATCCATTGACGACATTTTCAAGCACAATAAATACAGTGCTAGCTGTATTTGGATGATCTTGGTAAGTAACAACACAGTGTCCAAGTACACTAACTAAATGTCGATGCCTTAGTTTTGATATCATCTCCATGTGCTGCTGCAGAATTTGAGGTGAATGCTTCTGCTTCAATTTCAGACATTTCACTAGGACCACTGATCCATCTCTAAGCCAACCTCGATATAGCTGTCATTAATAATAGCATCAATCCCAATGTTCAAAACACAAGTTTGTATTCACCAAGATTTATGAAAAGCATATCCATATTACTATCTTTAGTTTTTCTAAAATGTCAAGTGTTGTTCGGGTTGACTTTTTGGGTCTAGACTAGAAGTATAGCAATATGAGTATCTACGGACTCGTATACTCATGTAGATTATGTATTTGACTAGATTGGAATTGTTCGGCGTCCAAAATGACGAATAATATGGACAGGATATAGTAATAAATATCATTTTTTTTGCTATTTATAATGAATCAACATTTTTACCTGACCCTGGGAACCTTCTCCAACCAGATTAGTTGGATCAAAACTATTTGTTGCTTCTTCCATTTCCTCTAAAGTGAAAACATGATATGGTGGAAGTCCTAATGATACCATCCTCATTGTCCTCCTTGCATTCCCTGATTAAATCAAGTTATGAATAAAATTATCATAATGATGCACTATCACTATTCAAGATTCAACAACATACCCCGTGTAATTCCATAAGTGGGGACAGTGTACACAGACCTTACCTCTACCTCGGGAGGTAGAGAGGTTGTTTCCGATAGACCCCTAACACTATTCAAGATTCAACAACAACAACAACATACGCAGTGTGTGGGGTCTAGCAGGGGAGTGTACACAAACCTTACCCCTACCTTGGGAGGTAGAAAGACTATTTCCGATAGACCCTTGTCAGTATTCAAGATTCATTAAGGAAATATACCTCCATCAGCAGTTTTGGAAAGGGTTGAATTCTTCTCAAGTGCAAAGCTGTCATTTTTATAACCTTCAACTCTATTTCTCACAACTTTCTTGACAATGAAAAAGATCAGCAAACCAACTGCACCCACAACTACAACAATTCCAGCAATGAGTCCTAAGACAACACCAAGCTTAACTGTGGATTGTTCCTTCTCATCACTAGTTCTTGGAGGGGGCTTAACAGCTATAGCTTGTTTCTCACAAAATGTATGTGGATGTTGAGACTTAGTACTAGTACTTGACAAACAATTCCAAACATTAATCACTGTCCTGTTTCTTGAACTTGATCCAAGACAAGAAGGCAACTTTCCCATCAATAAATTACTCGAAAAATCGACAAATTTTAGATTGTTGCTACAAGACACACTTCCTGGAAGGGCACCACTAAGCTGATTCTTAGCAATACTAATAGACTGAATTGCAGGAAGTGAAAACAGGAAAGAAGGCATTGGACCAACAAGTTTGTTAGAAGACAAATCAAGATTTTGCAAATGAGTAAACTTGTTGAGTCCATTAGGTATTTCTGATCTAAAGAGATTGTTACTCAAATTCAGTGAAACAAGATTGTTGTTGTTATCACCTAAAGATGGAAACTTTGGTCCTAAATTATTACCACTCAAATCCAACTCTTCAAGTATTTTTAACCCTTTCAGATCTGGTACACTTCCATTAAACAAATTTCTAGCCAAAACAAGAGATTTCAGGTTCTTGAAATTCACTATAGATGATGGAATCTCACCAAGAATGAAATTTGAACTTATATTAAGTACCTCAAGTGAATGTAGCCTACTAATCTTAGCAGGCAATGAACCCCACAAGCCAAGAGAAACTAAAGATAACTTTTTTAAACTAGAAAGCTTAGTAACAACAGTGAAAAATGAATCAATTGAAAATTTCCCAGAAAGGGCTTGTGGAGATGAGGATTTTAAAGACTCAAAAGGGGATTTTTTGTTACCAACAATTGTTAACTCAGTTATATGATTACCAGAACAAGTGATAACAAGAGAAGAAGATTGTGGGAGAAAACAAAAATTTGTCCATTTATTCCATTCTTGAAGAACAGGTGGATTTTCAAGAAACTGTTGAATTTGAAAAAGGATTCTACTTTCTGCAGGAACTAACTGAGATGATGAAAATTGAACTAGAAAAAACAAAAACAAACCAAGAAACAAGAAACCCTTCATAGCTAAAAGACTCAAAATCCCAAAAAAATCTTTTGAGCTCACAAAAGAGTGAGCACTTTTTTTTTTTTGAAGTGAGGAATGAAATAATTCAAGAATCTATAATAGATAGAGAAAAGGGATTTTTAAATGATGAGATTAAATAATGGAGTACAGATGTGTTTGTCTATAGCTAGTCTAGTTGTACAATTTTTGTGACAAGGATTCCATATAACTTCATCACATAGAATGTGCAGAGAGTGAGATGGAGAGAAGTGAATAAAGAGTATAATTTTCATGGACTATTATTGAGTACATAACATGTAATATCTCATGTTTAATTGGAATATCTGATTTTGGGATTAGTTATTTCGGAAATTGTAATGTTGTGGTGAGATAACTAATTTTTGGATGATTTGTTCCTGAATTAAAAGAGTCGTACAAATTATTTTTGTTTTTATCATATTAGCTAAAAGATAATATTCTTTTCGTCACAATTATACAAAGGTGTTTGATTGAAAACAGAATGAACTTTAGTGAAAATTGAAAACTTTTGGAAAGCTATAAAAAAAATTGTGAATATAATTCATCTCATTAAAATTAAAAATATGAAGTTAAAAGTAAGAACATATTTAGATGGACAAATTTTTGACTTATAAGCAATCAATTCAAACAAGCTCTAAATATTAAATACATAAAGATATCATTCTTTATTGAACAGACTAAAAAAGAAAGAAGATAACATATTTCTCCGATGAATTCCATCATGTTTTAACAAACACATTCCAATTCAATTCATTCGAAAATACGCATATTTCTAGTAAAAATATTTGATAGAGCACCTACAAATGTGATCTAGTACCGAATAAAGTGGACATAAGGTCTCAAATTCAAAATACAATAAAGGCAAAATTTCTTAGTCATTTTTCCTTATATATTCGAGCCTTAAAAAGCAAAAATACTCTATACACATACAACTAGAAAATAACCTCATAAAATACTCTATACATATACAACTGAAAAATAACCTCATAAAATTAATCATAATACATAAACAATTCACATACTACAAAATATTCGATACATATATATAACTAAAGAAAATCTCATAAAATTAAAACGAACTACACATCACAAATATCAAAAAGATGTGTGGAGAAATGGCTTTAGAAAAGAATTAAATGAGATGTTAGATGAAAGAAAGTGAAGTGTCAAATGTGACATTAAGGTAACATGGTGTAGTTGTATCTGTCAGTCGGTGCTTATGTACAAAACAATAAAGCCAAACCATTTTCCTGGTCCTGCGCTTAACTATACTAAATTATTAAATTCCAACTTGTTTTGTATATAACATAAGATATAATTATTATTATTGAATCTTATACTATATATACATTTTTGCATAGATGTTAGTAAGTGATCATGCTAAAAGTCAAAAGTGGGGCTCTGAAATCAAAACACTTCATATATTAATGTATTATTACTCCTTACTTACTACTAGTATTCTACTTGTTTGTCTTGTTTATACTTAGCATTAAAGTTCTTTGACTTATGACTTAGTCTAGTTGATCGATAAAGTACCGTGATGTGATGTGATGCATAAATTTTTTTTATATTTAATTAGATATTTCGAATATGAATATAATGAAGTGTTTGATGATATCATATTTTAAAGAGTATTCTCCTTTTCCTTTAATGCAAAGAATTGGATGAAAAATCTATCGTTAATCGTTAATCATCTACCATCATATTCAATCCTCAAATAGATGAGATGATAACAAATTTTCAGACAAATACTTTTCTCCAATTAAAACAACCAGAATGAGATTAATCAAAATCTTTCTCTACGTGGATATACGAGTCTATTAACATCCATATTATTATATAAAATTTTAGTTTAAAAATTGAGTAAAAAAATCATACAAACACTCGAGATCAAACTTTGAAAGTTGAAAGCATTAGCCGAGACATATTGAGTAACAACTCAAAAATAGATGGAAGATTCAAATTTTTGTGAGAAATTTTGATACGAAACTGTTATTTCTTTCTGAAAATTCTAATACGAATATCAGACACCTCAAATAGTAAAAGAAGAAAAAGAGTCTTAGTGAAAGTTTGTTGTCACTATCCAAGGGTCTAGTACAACCAATAATTCTATGATAAAGAGGTGTAGAATGGTAGCTACCATTAATTGAAACTAATTGATTCAAACACCCTTTGCCTAAGCACATCATTATTATGAATTTATGATATGAAAAAAATTCCTTTTTTGACAGAAATTAAATATGGTTTTAATTGGAGCTTGAATAAATGCTCCTCTAATTATATGATTTATGCAAAATACATTTATTTTCAAACTCTAAATCAATAATTATTATGGTAGGTTGACAATCACTATAAACTTTGCAATCGTTGAGAACAGTTAAATAGAGAGATTCATCATACCCTACATATAATTGATTAATACTGAAATTTAGATTAAAATATAAGAATTTGACATAATAGTAAGCATGTTTATGCAAAATCAAAGCTAGAATACATATAAAATAAAATTAAGAATGGGTGAAATTAACAATAATGATGGCATTTATATAAGTGTAATTCTTTAACTTATAAAAGGGATGTGAGGTGCATATATATGCAATTTTTTCTTGGGAAAACTTTACTTTATCAGTCTCAGTGACACACTTTTCTTTTTAGTCAATGTTAAAAACAATGATACATTTATATACTTAGTAATAATTGAATTTCAAATCGCTCATTAAATCCTTACTGAGATGATTTCTCGTCACACAAATATCTATGACTTATTTTCGACCACAAGTTTCAAAAGTCAGTTCTTTTTACTTTCTTAAACTTCATGTCAAGTCAAACAACACCATATAAATTGAGACCGAAAGAATTATTCATAACATTATAACTTCAGTCCTAGCTAAATATTAGGACTCCCAACTTAAAAGTAAGTTCAACTATTGACAAAACTTAAAAGATGAGACATAAATATTATGAATTTCATGAACTCTATGGGTGAAGTTTTTCATAATTTAATCTTTCTTTCTTGGTTTCACCTTCGATATTGGATATTCACAATGAAGTCTGATTAGTTCAAATTCACACCCTATAGAATTTTATTAGGGAGGAAACGCTCTCAATAAAAAAAAATCAAATTTTATCTAGCCTAATAAAAAAATCGAACAACAGGTGAAAACTAATGTAAAATAAAATAAAATATCTTGAAAGATGAAGTAAAATAATTAGGATATTTAGACAAGGAAAGCGGGTCCCTGGAATAGGGTCGGGCCATGCCCATTGAGATTTTTTATGACACCACAAAAAAATGTTTTTTTTTAATCATTAAATTTAGGAAAAATAGGACAAAGGACAAAACTAAATAATCATTTTTGATAATAAACTTCAATTCCAAAAATCATACCGCAATGAATGCTTTTGTACACCTGGTTAAATAGTAGTAGTAATTCCACATCCAAAAAAGAATTAAATATTTATTGATTCCATATAATATAATATGATAAAAATGGATTTCTCTTGTTTATGGAGGAAAAGTTTCATCCCTTCCATCATATATTTGTAACGAGTCTAATCAGATGTCTCGTGAAAGCTAATAATTATAAATTTTGATAATGATAAATTAGATAACAAAAAAAATCATATTAAAAATGTAATATTTAATATGATTTAATCAAATAATCTACATATAAAAGCTAATGTAAAATACATAAAATCGAGAGTGAAGATATCTCTGCTAAACAATACTCTTTTAATGACTATCGTATAGATATTATTGTGTTCGTATGAGAAGAATAACTTAAATTTATAGATGTTAAAAGTTTTCCTCTAAATAAAAAAGAGGAACTTTCACATATAGCCACTCAAAAATAGTCTAATTACTCTCCATAGCTATAGTTTGATAATTACAATTCGTAGCTACATGTTATAAGGAGGAGAGAGGCGAGCGAGACTGGGAGAGAGAGGAGAGAGGCGAGCAAGAGAGGGCAAATAGTGGGAGAGAGGTGAATTGTATATGTATATCGGTTAGATAATTGTATATTATACATATGTATTTGTATATATGGCAAGCGAAATTGGGAGAGGGAGGAGAGAGGCGAGCGAGAGAGGGAAGAGAATGGGAGAGAGGTGAATTGCATATGTATATCGATTAGATAATTGTATATTATACATATGCATTTGTATATGTGGCAAGCGAGATTGGGAGAGGAAGGAGAGAGGCGAGCGAGAGAGGGCAGAGAGGTGAATTGTATATGTATATCGGTTAGATAATTGTATATTATACATATGTATTTGTATATTCTAGCGAATTATACATATACATGTGTGACTAATTATACAAACTCGAAGTCAACCCACGTAGTTAATGTATAATGTTAGTCACGAGTGGTAATAGTAGCAAACTAAAGCTATGATGAGTAATTAAGTAGTATAAGTTTGCTTAACCACATAATTTTCCCAATAAAAAATAACCTAATATAAAAGGTATTTATATTCACAAAAAAAATATAAAAGCAATTATGATAGTATTTTGATTATCTTTCAAGAAAAAAAGAAAAAAAACTCAAATATAAATTTTAAAAAAGTAAAATAAAATTCCAACAAAGATTTGATTTTATCGTTCACTATAAATATTATTTTAACTATATGAACATTTTCATAGGAGATTAAATAAAAAGTCATAAGAAGTTTATATAAAATAAATAAAAGATAGATAATCTTTTCTTCATTCGGATTAGGTGGGCCAGTAATTAACGGAAACATGATGATTAAGAAATTTTCCCTTGCTCAAAAATTATAGATACATTGATTTTGGTTAATTTTTTATTACAAAATTTCTTTTGATTTATATCAATCTTTATTTAGATAATATATTAAAAAACTCATCTTGTCTCAAAACAATTTATTTATTTAAAAAAGAGAGAAGTCACATTTAATATTGGATTTTTTGGTGTTTGTGTCGGTGTAGTTTGACGTTTTAGTCCTACCTAATCTTCTCATCTTGTTTTATGGCATTTAGTTTTCTTTTTGTTGAGTAATTAAGACGGAATATATATTATTTCCAAAAATAACAAAACAAAACAAAAAAAACAAGTACTGTACTCACTGTAGTATTGTCATTCTTTTAATGCATCTGTATGTATTTTTTGTTTTCTTTCACTTTTGTATTTTAATACGTTTCGAGCCTTTCATATGTTCGTATTCATATTTTATCCAGGGTGACTCAACGTAATTGGGGGCCTAAAGCGAAATTTCAATTGAGGCCTAAAAGATTCATACATATTTACTTTTTTAACTATTTAGATGCAAATTATTACTTAATTTGTTTTATAGATGATTTCCGAGTACTTCTTTTTATTTAAAATTATTAGTTTTAGGTAAGATTTTATCAATTCAACGTTGAAAAATATTATTTTTAATGAAGCAATCATTATATGAATTGTTAACACAATTCTATAAGTAATAAGTGGACAAACTTTAAGTAAAAATGAGTTTTAAAAAATAAATAATGTGAATGTTAGTAAAGAAATGTAATAATATATATATATATATACTTTTTATTATAAATAATTATTTTTTTACTAAAAAAATTACACATAATTTGTTCTTGGTAAAAATTCGAGGCCTTCTAAAATTGAGGGCCTAAGGTATGCCTTGATTTTTATAAGGTAGAGCTGCCCTTGATTTTATCTCGTTCATTTTTATTTGTTCACTTTATTTTATTTTACACATCAGATTAATTATTTATTGTCCAAATTATTTCTTAACAGCTAAAACTATGCATCAATTAATATAGACATTATGATAAATAATTTATATCAATCATTATTTTTTAAAAGA
Source organism: Solanum chiquidenum (assembly GCA_029582725.1). NCBI lineage: Eukaryota > Viridiplantae > Streptophyta > Magnoliopsida > Solanales > Solanaceae > Solanum > Solanum chiquidenum. The sequence continues at coordinate 17,361 of JAJOOS010026581.1, forward strand.
CATGTAAAATCCAAAATAAATGAAAAAATATGAGAAAATTGGAGAACTTTTCACATCTTAGAAAATTGGACTTAAGAATAATTCGTCATTTTTCACCGAATTGATTGAGAGATGTATGATGATGTGGACATAAACATGTCATTCTCATGAAGTTTTAAATTCTTTGAGTGAACTTTATGATAATATTTTAATGTTTTATACGTAAAATTTAAAATTTCATAATAGTATTATTTTTCAATTAATTCAATTCTTGTTAGTATTTATCTCTAATCACCCATAGATTCCTTCGATTAGAGAAAATTATTTGTTTATATTGGTTAGTAACTTACTAAAGTCACTTTTGTATGTGTATATTTTTTTATATTGTAAATAAATCATGGGAATCTTTGGTTAGTTGAAACTATGGATTATTTATTTGTTCATATATATATGTATTATCTTTGTTAGTATGATCACAAGAAGGACAAAATTAGTATTAGCTGTTTATTACAAGTCAAAATCAAAAAGTGCTACCTCTCAATTGGACAAAAAAAAAAGAAGCTTAATTAAAGTTTTGATAAATTATATTGGGGATGAAGGAACAAAAAATGGAATCATTGTAAAATTGAATTTAAATTTATAGTGGACCATCTTCTTTGTCAATTGATTGACACATAAAAAAAAAACTTGATCAAATAGTTCATGTGAAGATGTTGTAAGGGATGATAGCTCTTTGACATGATCAAGTCTTCTCGCGACTAAAGAAGAGTTAGTGGATCAATTCGAGATCGAAAGAGTCTGGTATCAACATTTACTTTTTGTTTTTTCATTAGGTATTACTTTGGGATCCGACTCACTCAGATTTATGTAAAACACTTCCTACCAAAAGCAACTTCATGCCCAGAGTTTGAACTCAAGACCTTTAATTAATAATGAAAAAATATTTACTTTGAATTAACTTAAAATGATCATAATTTAAAGGGTAAAACAATCGCTTGACCAAACAAATTAACCCCTGATTGAATCGAAGAAGGCACACCTAATTCAAAGGTCGTGCCACTGCAACTTGAGATCTTATATACTCTTTCTAATATCATATTTAGAAAAGAAAAAAAATGTAACATCCTTATCTAATTATCTTACCTGAAATTCAACTATTGATATCTAATTAGTCACAAATTCCTTCAATTATATAAATTAATATTCACATTTATATACATTTTAAATTTTGAAATCGATAACGAATCTCTGAGATGTAAATTTGAAAATCATATACAAGTTGTGATTGAATAATAGTAATTTATTTAACATCCTTATCTAATTATCTTACCTGAAATTCAACTATTGATATCTAATTAGTCACAAATTCCTTCAATTATATAAATTAATATTCACATTTATATACATTTTAAATTTTGAAATCGATAACGAATCTCTGAGATGTAAATTTGAAAATCATATACAAGTTGTGATTGAATAATAGTAATTTATTTAACATCCTTATCTAATTATCTTACCTGAAATTCAACTATTGATATCTAATTAGTCACAAATTCCTTCAATTATATAAATTAATATTCACATTTATATACATTTTAAATTTTGAAATCGATAACGAATCTCTGAGATGTAAATTTGAAAATCATATACAAGTTGTGATTGAATAATAGTAATTTATTTAACATCCTTATCTAATTATCTTACCTGAAATTCAACTATTGATATCTAATTAGTCACAAATTCCTTCAATTATATAAATTAATATTCACATTTATAT
>JAJOOS010026582.1:0-12922 GCA_029582725.1 Solanum chiquidenum
GCCTGCAGGCACTAGACTTGGTATGTGCGCATCTGGAAAATGACGTCGGCCAACGGCATGCTGCATCGGCCAAGGCCTGCACGCATCAGTCGTGGCGTTTGCGCATCGGCTGGGTGTTATCAGTCGTCGCCTGCAAGCATCGCCCTACGGCAGGCGACATCGGCCAAGGCCTGCACCCATCAATCGTGGTGTGTGCACATCTTGCAAAATACGTCGGCATACAACATGTCGTATCAGCCAAGGTTTACACGCATCAGCCGAGGAGTGTGCGCATCAGCTGGGCGATATCGATCGTGCATTGCACGCAACATTAAACAGCAGGCCACATCGGCCAAGGCCTGCACGCATCAACCGTGCCGTGTGCGCATCTGGCAAACGAAGTCATCCAATGTCATCCATCATCTACCAATACCTACACGCATCCACCGTGGCATGTGCGTATCAGCTTGGCGTCACCGATGTGGCCAGCGCGCATCTGCTAACACCACGTGATATCGGCCAAGTTCTGCACCCATCAACCGTGGCGTGTGCATATCGACTGGGAGACATCGGTCGTGGTCTGCACGCATCATCTAGGCGACGTCGCCCAATGGCAGGCGGCATCCCCTAAGGCCTTTATGCATCGAATGTGGCATATGCGCATCTGGCAAACAATGTCGGACAACAACAGGCAACATCAGCCATGGCTTGCACGCATCAGTCGTGGCGTGTGCGCATCGACTGGCCGTCACCGGCTGTGGCATGCGTGCATCAGCCAACGGCAGGCAACATCGGCCTAGGTCTGCACGCATCAACAATGGCGTAAACGCATCTGGAAAACGACGTCGTCCAACATCAGGCAGCATCACCCAAGGTCTGCGTGCATCAACCGTGGCGTGTGCGCATCGGCTAGGCGTCACCGGTCGTGGCCTACGCGCATCGAGCAAGCGACATCGACCAACGGCGGGAGGCATCAGCCAATCCTTCACGCAGCAGTAGCGTGTGCTCATCAGATGGGCGACATCGACGTCGGCCAATGGCAGGCTACATCAGCCAAGGCCTGCACGCATGTGACGTTGCATGTGCACATCGGGCAAGCAACATCGGTCAATGGCAGGCACCATCAGCAAAGACCTTCACACATCAGTCGTGGAGTGTTCGCAAAGGCTGGGCGACATCGGCATTGGTCAACTGCAGGCAACATCAGTAAATTTTTACACGCATCTGACGTGACCTGTGCGCTTCGAGCAAGCGACATCGGCTAACAACAAAATTCATCAGGCGACATTAGTCATAGATTGTCCACATCGGTCGTGGCATGTACACATCACTTAGCCGACTTCAGTCGTGGACTGCCCGCATCGGCCGTGGCCTGTGCACATTGCTCAGTCATTGTCGGGCGTGGCCTGGCCGCATCGCCCTTAGCCTACACATATCCGTCAGTCGACTTTGGGCATGGCCTACCCGCATATCCCTTGGCCTTCACACAATGGCAATCGATATAGGACGTGGCCTGCCCTTATCGCCTATGGCCTGCACACAACGGTGAGTCGACGTCGGATGGCGGCTGCCACTATCGTTCTTGGCCTACACACATCGGTCAGATGACATCGGAAGTGGCCTGCCAGCACTGTCCGTAGCCTGTACACATCAGTTTGCTGACGTCGTACTTGGCCTGGCCGCATCGTCTGTAGCCTGCACACACATCGATCAAGAGATGTCGGCCAATGGCAGGCAGCATTAGCCAAGGCCTGCACGCATCAGTCATGGCGTGTTCACATAGGCTGGGCTATATAGGCAATGACCAATGGCAGGCAGTATCAACAAATTTTTACACTCATCTGACGTTAGCTATGTCCTTCGAGCAAGCGACGTCGGCCAACAATAAGAGTCATCAGGTGACATTGGTCGTGGATTGCCCACATCGGCCATGGCCTGTGCACATCGCTCACCTGACGTCGGGCGTGAACTGCCTGCATCGGTCGTTGCCTGTGCACTTCGCTCAGTCATCATCAGGCGTGGCCTGCCCGCATCGCCCTTGGCCTGAACACATCGGTCAGCCAATATCGAGCATGGCCTGCCCGCATATCCCTTGTCCCACACACAACGGTCAGCTGACGTCGGACGTGGCCTGCCCAGATCGCCTATGGCCTGCACACGATGGTCACCCGACGTCGAAAGTGTCCTGCCAGCATTGTGTTTGTCCTGCACACATTGGTCAGCTTACGTCGAACGTGGCCTACCCGCACTGCCTTTGGCCTGCACACAACAGTCAGCCGACATCAAATGGTGGCTTCCACTATTGTTGTGGCCTGCACACATCGATCAGCTGACATCGGAAGTGGGTTGCTACTATCGTCCGTAGCATGCATACATCGGTTTGCCGACGTCAGACATGGCCTGGACGCATTGTCTGTGGCCTACACACATCGATCAGCTTACGTCGTATGTGTCCGGTCAACATCATCCGTAGCCTGCACACATCGGTCAGCCGATGTCAGACGTGGCATGTGCGCATCGGGCAAGCGATGTCGCCTAACGATGGACGACATCTGCCAAGCCTTCACGCATAAACAGTGACGTTTGCGCATCATATGGGTGACTTTGGTGTCGGCCAACGACAATCGGCATCAGCTAAAACTTTCACGCATCTAACGTGGCATGTGCACATCGGGCAAGCGTAGTCGGCCAATGGCAGGCAGCATCAGCCAAGGCCTGCACGCATCATTCATGGCGTGTTCGCATAGGCTGGGCTACGTAGGCATCGACCAACAGCAGGCAGCATCAACAAATTTTTACACTCATCTAACGTGACCTGTGTGCTTCGAGCAAGCGACGTTTGCCAACTACAAGATTCATCAGGCGACATTGGTGGTGGATTTCCCACCTCATCCATGGCCTGTGCACATCGCTCATTAGACGTGGCCTGCCCACACTGCCTTTGGCCTACACACAACAATCAGCCGACATTTGATGTGGTCTTTCACTGTTGTTGTGGCCTGCACACATGGATCAGCCGATGTCGGACGTGGGCTGCTACTATCGTCTGTATCCTGCACATAACGGTTTGCCGATGTCAGACGTGTTCTGGCCGCATTGTATGTCACCTGCAAACATCAGTTAACCGACATCGGACGTGTCCTGCCAACATCGTCCGTAGCCTGCACACATTGGTCAGCCGACATCAGACGTGGCATGTACGCATCGGGCAAGCGACGCCGCCTAACGGTGGGAGGCATCAGCCAAGCCTTCACGTATCAGTTGTGGCGTGTACGCATTGGATGGGCAACTTCATTGTCGGCCAACGGCATGCGGCATCGGCCCCAGCATGCACGAATCTAATGTGGCATGTGCGCATCGGGCAAGCGACGTCGGCCAATGGCAAGCAGCATCAACCATGGCCTGCACCTATCAGTCGTGGCGTGTTCGCATAGGCTGGTCTACATTAGCATCGGCCAACGGCAGGAAGCATCAGCAGATTTTTACACTCATCTGACGTGACCTGTACACTTCGAGCAAGCAACGTCGGCCAACAACAATAGTCCTCAGGCGACATTGGTCATGGATTTCTCACATCAGCCGTGGCCTGTGCACATGGCTCAGCCGACGTCAGTCGTGGACTGCCTGCATCGACCGTGGCCTGTGCACATCGGTCAGTCATCATTAGGCGTGGACTGTCCGCATCTCCCTTGGCCTACACACATCGGTCAGCTGTCGTCGGGCGTGGCCTGCCCGCATATCCCTTGGACTACACTCAACGGTCAGCCGACGTCGAACGTGGCCTGCCCACATCGCATATGGCCTACACACAATGGTCATCTTATGTCAGACGTGGGCTTCCACTATCGTCCTTGGCCTGCACACATCGGTCAGCTGACGTCAGACGTTGCCTGCCAACATTGTCCGTAGCCTGTACACATCGGTTTGCCGACGTTGGACGTGACCTGGACGCTTCGTTTGTGAACTGGACACATCGATTAGCGGACTTCAGAACTAGCCTGCTAGCATCATCCTTATCCTTATCAGAACTAGCCGATGTGTGCAGGCTACGGATGATATTGGCAGGACACATCTGACGTCGACTGACCTATGTGTGCAGGCTACAGACAATGCGGCCAGGCCACGTCCGATGTTGGCTGATCTATGTGTGCAGGCCACGTTAATAGTGGAAGCCCACGTCCGACATCAACTGATCGATGTGTGCAGGCCATGGCTATAGTGGAAGCCCATGTCCCATGTCGGCTGACTGTTGTTGCAAGGTAAAGATGGTGCAAGCAGGCCACGTCTAATGTTGGCTGATCGAGTTGTGAAGGCCACGGATAATGCGGCCAGGCCACGTCTGACATCGGCAGACCGATGGGTGCAGGATAAGGATGATGCTAGCAGGCCAGTTATGAAGTCTGCTAATCGATGTGTGCAGTCCACGGACGAAGCAGCCAGGCCACGTCCGATGTCGGCTGACCGATGTGTGCAGGCCAAGGACGATAGTGGTAACTCACGTCCGACGTAGGCTGACCGTTGTGTGTAGGCCATAGGCGATGTGGGCAGGCCACGTTTGACATCGGCTGACCATTGAGTGTAGTGAAACGGATATGCGGGCAGGCCACGCCCGACGTCAGCTGACCAATTTGTGTAGGCCAAGGGAGATGCGGACAGTCCACGCCTAATGGTGACTGAGCGATGTGCACAGGCCAGGGTCGATGCAGGCAGTCCACGACTGACGTCGGCTGAGCGATGTGCACAGGCCACGGCTGATGTGGGAAATCCATGACCAATGTCGCCTGATGACTCTTGTTGTTGGCCGACATCGCTTGCTCGAGGTGAACATTTCACGTCAGATGACTGTAAAAAACTGCTGATGCTTCCTGCCGTTAGCCGATGCGCAAACGCCACGACTGATGCGTGCAGGCCTTGGTTGATGCAGCATGCCATTGGCCGACGTCATTTTCCATATGCGCACGTGCCAAGTCTAATGCTCGCATGCGACGGCTGATAATGCCCAGCCGATACGCACACGCCACGGTTGATGTATGTCGGCTTTGGCCGATGCTGCATGTTGTTGGCCGATGTTACATGACATTGGCCGAGGTAGTTTACCAAATGCGCACATGCCACGTCCGATGCTTGAAGGCCTTGGCTGATTCCGCCTGCCATTACGAGACGTCGTCTGGCCGATGCGCGCAGGACACGACGTAGGCTGACCGTTGTGTGCAGGCCATGGAAATTGCGGCCAGGCTACGCCCGACGTCGGCTGACCAATGTGTGCAGGCCAACGGTGATGCGGGAAGGCCACTCCCGACGACGACTGAGCGATGTGCACAGGCCACGGCCGATGCGGGCAGTCCATAATCGACGTCGACTTAGCGATGTGCACAGGCCACGACCGATGTGGGCTATCCACGACCAATGTCGCCTGGCCGATAATGCATGTCGTTGGCCGACGTCGCTTGCCCGAAGTGCACAGACCACGTCAGGTGCGTGTAAAAATCATGCTAATGTTGTCTGCTGTTGGCCGACACCGATGTCGCCCAGCCTATGCGAACACGCCACGGCTGATGCGTGCAGGCCTAGGCTGATGGGTGCAGGCCTTGGCTGATGCTACCTGCATTGGCAGACGTCCCTTGCCTGATGCGCACATGCCACGTTAGATGCGTGCAGGCCTTGGCTGATGTTGCATGCCGTTGGACAACGTCGTTTTCCAGATGCGCACATGCCGTGTCTGATGCATGCATGCCTTCGCTCATGCCGCCTGCCGTTGGCCGAAGCCGCTTGCCCGATGCCCACATGCCACTTCCGATGCGTGGCCTACTTGGAGCTCTTGATTCCGTTGCGCGTATTCTGACTTTAAGGAGTAGGCATCGTTTTTTCAGAGAATCATAATCAACATGTACAACCCAAATATGCACGTTTTAAGTAACAAACACACATTAACTTCCACAAATAACTTTTATATATATATATAAATATAGTTTTCAACAAATTTTTTTAATCTTTGTTTTTTGGTAAATCCTTAAAATGAGTAATTAATTAATAAAAAATACGAAAAATATGATAAAAATATAAAATTAACGCAAAAAATTTACAAAGAAATATAGAAACCTTAAATTCAACAATTTCATAGAAAAAATTAATTTTTAGTTTTTCGGTAAATCCCCAAATTGAGTAATTAATTAATAAAAAATTTAAAAATGTGAAAAAAATATATAATTAACGCCAAAAATTCACAAATAAATATAGTAACCTTAAATTCAACAATTTTTTTAAATTTTTTATTTTTTTCGTTAAACTAAAAAATGAGTAATTAATTAATAAAAAATAGGAAAAATATGAAAAAATAAAAAATAAACACCGAAAATTCATAAATAAATATAGTAATCTTAAATTCAATAATTTCATAAATTTTAGTTTTTAAAATGTGACGTAAAAAATAAAAAACCGTATAAATAAATTTAAAAAATGAATAAAAATCAGAAAAATATGAAAATGATTGTAAACACTTCTGAACATGTGAAACTATTGATAGAGTACATATTTTTACAAATAAAATATGTTTCAATATCATAGGAACCGTAAAAGTAATGAAGGTTGGTACGAATGAACCACGTGAGGCGGAAACGTTGAGAATAGATAATGGAAAATAGATGAATATGTTGTTATGCATGAAGGGTGTTTCAAACTCTTTTGATTTTTGCACGGCATGGGCATCCGCATGTTGTCGACTAGACCTTGATCAATGTCACCTAGTGCGACGTCTCTCGTCTAACAAGTGCAAGCCACAGACAATGCAGGCAGGCCACATCCGACGTCGGCAGACCGATGTGTGCAGGCTACGGACGATATTGGCAGGACACATCTGACATCTACTGACCGATGTGTGCAGGCTATAGACAATGCGGCCAGATCACATTCGACGTTGGTTGATCTATGTGTGCAGGACACGTTAATAGTGGAAGCCCACGTCCGACGTCGACTGATCGATGTGTGCAGGACACGGCTGTAGTGGAAGCCCACGTCCGATGTAGGCTGACTATTGTTGCAGGGCAAAGATGGTGCAGGCAGGCCACGTCTAATGTTCTCTGATCGAGTTGTGCAGGCCACGGACAATGCGGCCAGGCCATGTCTGACATCGGCAGACCGATGGGTGCAGGATAAGGATTATGCTAGCATGCTTGTTCTGAAGTCCGCTAATTGATGTGAGCATTCCACGGAGGAAGCGGCCAGGCCACGTCCAACGTAGGCAAACAAATGTGTACAGGCTACGGACAATGTTGGCAGGCAACGTACGACGTCGGCTGACCGATGTGTGCAGGACAAGGACGATAGTGGCCGCCCACGTCCGACGTAGGCTGACCGTTGTGTGTAGGCCATAGGCAATGTGGGCAGGCCACATTCGACGTCGGCTGACCGTTGAGTGCAGTCCAAGGGATATGCAGGCAGTCCACGACTGATGTCGGCTGAGCGATGTGCAAAGGCCACGACTGATGTTGGAAATCCATGACCAATGTCTCCTAATGACTCTTGGTATTGGCCGACGTCGCTTGCTGGAGTGCACAGGTCACGTCAGATGAGTGTAAAAATCTGCTGATGCTTCCTGCCGTTGGCCGATGCCAATGTAGACCAGCCTACGCGAACACGCCACGACTGATACGTGCAGGCCTTGGCTGATGCTGCTTGCCATTGGCCAACGTCGCTTGCCCGATGTGCACATGCCACATTAGATGCGTGCATGCTGGGGCCGATGCCGCATGCCATTGGCCGACACCGAAGTCGCCCATCCAATGCGCACACGCCACAGCTGATACGTGAAGGTTTGGTTTATGCCTCCCGCCGTTAGGCGACGTCGCTTTCCCGATGCGCACATGCCACGTCTGACGTTGGCTGACCAATGTGTGCAGGCTACAGACGATGTTGGCAGGACACATTCGATGTCGGCTAACTGATGTTTGCAGACGACAGACAATGAGGCCATGATACGTCTGACATCGGCAAACCGTTGTGTGCATGATACGGATGATAGTAGTAGCCCACGTCCGACGTCGGCTGATCGATGTGTGTAGGACACGGCAATAGTGGAAGACCACGTCATATGTCGGCTGACTGTTGTGTGCAGGCCAAAGGAAGTGTCGGCAGGCCACGTCTGCTGAATGATGTGTACAGGCCATGGCTGATGTGGGAAATCCACCACCAATGTCGCTTGATAACTCTTGTAGTTGGCCAACGTCGCTTTCTCGAAGAACACATGTCACGTCAGATGAGTGTAAAAATTTGTTGATGCTGCTTGCCGTTGGTCGATGCCTATGTAGCCCAGCCTATGCGAACACATCATGACTGATGCGTGCAGGCCTTGGCTGATGCTGCCTGCCATTGGCCGACTTCGCTTGCCCGATGCGCACATGCCACGTTAGATGCGTGCAAGTTTTGGTGGATGCCGATTGTCGTTGGCCGACACCGAAGTCACCCATATGATGCGCAAATGCCACTGTTTATGCGTGAAGGCTTGGCAGATGTCGTTCGCCGTTGGGCGACATCGCTTGCCCGATGCACACATGCAACGTCTGACATCAGCTGGCCGATGTGTGCAGGCTACGGATGATGTTGACAGGACACACCCGACATCAGCTGACCGATGTGTGTAGGCCACAGACAATGCGTCCAGGCCACGTCTGACGTCGGCAAACCGATGTATGCATGCTACGGACGATAGTAGAAGCCCACTTCCGACGTCGGCTGATCGATGTGTGCATGCCACAACAATAGTGGAAGCCCCCATTTGATGTCGGCTGACTGTTGTGTGCAGGCCAAAGGCAGTGCGGGCAGGCAACGTCCGACGTTGGCTGACCGATGTGTGAAGGCCAAAGACAATGCAAGCAGGACACTTCGGACGTCGGGTGACCGTCGTGTGCAGGCCATAGGCGATCTGGGCAGGCCACGCCTGATAATGATTGAGCAATGTGCACAGGCCACGACTGATGCAGGCAGTCCACGGCCGACGTCGACTGAGCGATGTGCACAGGCCATGGCCGATGTGGGCAATCCACGACCAATGTCTCCTGATTACTCTTGTTGTTGGGCGACGTCGCTTGCTCGAAGTACACATGTCACGTCAGATGAGTGTAAAAATTTGTTGATACTCCCTGCCATTGGTTGATGCCTATGTAGCCCAACCTATGAGAACACGCCATGACTGATTCGTGCAGGCCTTGGCTGATGCTGCCTGCCATTGGCCAACGTCTCTTGACCGATGTGTGTGCAGGCCACGGACTATGCGGCCAGGCCAAGTACGACGTCAGTAGACCAATGTCTACATGATACGGACAGTGCTGGCAGGCCACTTCCGACGTCAGCTGACCGATGTGTGCAGGCAAAGGACGATAGGGACAGCCCACGTCCGACGTCGACTCACTGTTGTGTGCTGGCCATAGGCGATAACGGCAGGCCACGTCCGATGTCGGCTGACCATTGTGTGCAGGCCAAGGGATATGCGGGTCGGATACGCCCCAAGTCGGCTGACGGATATGTGCAGGCTAAGGGCGATACAAGCAGGCCACGCCCGATGATGATTGAGCAATGTGCATAGGCCATGGCCGATGCAGGCAGTCCACGACAGACGTCGGCTAAGTAACGTGCACAAGCCACGACCGATGTGGACAATCTATGACCAAAGTCGCCTGATGACTCCTGTTGTTAGCCAATGTCCGCTTGCTCGAAGCGCGCAGGTCACGTCAGATGCGTGTAAAAATTTACTGATGTTGCCTGTAGTTCACCGATGCCGATGTGGCCCAGCCTTTGTGAACACGCCACGACTGATGCGTGAAGGTCTTGGCTGATGTTTCCTACCATTGGCCGATGTCGCTTGCCCGATGTGCACATGCAATGTCAGATGCGTGCAGGCCTTGGCTGTTGCCGCCCGCCGTTGGCCGACGTCGATGTCGCCCATCTGATGCGCACACGCTACTACTGATGCGCGAAGGATTGGTTGATGCCTCCCGCCATTGGCCGACGTCGCTTGCTCGATGCGCGTAGGCCACGACCGGTGACGCCTAGTCGATGCGCACAGACCTTGGCTGATGCTGCCTGACGTTGGCCGACGTCGTTTGCCAGATGCATTTACGCCACGGTTGATGCGTGCAGGCCTAGGCCAATGTTTTCTGCCATTTACTGATGCGCGCAGGCCACGGCCAGTCGATGCGCACACGTCACGACTGATGCGTGCAAGCCATGGCTGATGTTGCCTGTCGTTGGCCGACGTTGTTTGCCAGATGCGCACATGCCATGTTCGATGCATAAAGGCCTTAGCTGATGCCGCCTGCCGTTGGCCGACGTCGCCTAGATGATGCGTGCAAACCACAACCGATGTCGCCCACCCGATACGCACACGCCACGGTTGATGAGTGCAGAACTTGGCAGATATAGCGTGTTGTTGGCAGATGCGTGCTGGCCACGTCGGTGACGCCAAGCCGATGCGCACATGCCACGGTGGATGCATGTAGGTATTGGTTGATAATGCATGACATTGGATGACTTCGTTTGCCAGATGCGCACACGCCACGGTTGATGCGTGCAGGCCTTGGCCGATGTCGCCTGCGGTTTACTGATGCGCGCAGTGCACGACGGTTGTCGCCCGGCCGATGCGCACACACCTCGGCTGATGCTTGTAAGACTTGGTTGATACGGCATGTCGTATGCCGATGTCGTTTGCCAGATGTGCACACCCTACGATTGATGGGTGCAGGCCTTGGCCGAGGTCGCCTGCCGTTGGGGGATGCTCGCAGGCGACGGTTGATACCACCCAGCCGATGCGAAAACGCCACGACTGATGCGTGCAGGCCTTGGCCGATGCAGCATGCCGTTGGCCGACGTCGTTTTCCAGATGCGCACATGCCAAGTTTAATGCGTGCAGGCCTTGGCAAAAAAAAATTAATCTTTATTTTTCCGGTAAGTCCCAAAAAAGAGTAATTAATTAATAAAAAATAGGAAAAATATGATAAGAATATATAATTAATGCCAAAAATTCACAAATAAATATAGAAACCTTAAATTCAACAATTTCATAAAAAAATTAATTAATTTTTTTTTGGCAAATCCCAAAAATGAGTAATTAATTAAGAAAAAATATGAAAAAATATATAATTAATGCCAAAAATTCACAAATAAGTATAGTTAACTTAAATTCAACAGTTTGAACAATTTTTTTCGTTAAACTCAAAAATGAGTAATTAATTAGTTAAAAATAGGAAAAATATGAAAATACAAAAAAAAATTCACAAATAAATATAGTAACCTTAAGTTCAATAATTTCATATATTTTAGTTTTAAAAATGTGAAGTAAAAAATAAGAAACCGTAAAAATAAATTTAAAAAATGAATAAAAATCGGAAAAATATGATAATGAGCGAAAACACTTCTAAACATGTGAAACTATTGATAGAGTACATATTTGTACAAATAAAAGATGTTTCAATATCGTACAAACTGTGAAAGTAATGAAGATATGTACGAATGAACCACGTGAGGCGGAAACGTTAAGAATAGATAAGGGAAAATAGATGAATATGTTGTTATGCATGAAGGCTGTGTCAAAATATTTTGATTTTCTTACGGCATGGACATCCGTATGTTGTCGACTAGACCTCGATAAATACCACCTCGTGCGATGTCTCTCGTCTAACAAGTGTAGGCCACAGACGATGCGGGAAGGGCACGTCAGACGTCGACAAACCGATGTGTGCAGGCTACGGACAATGTTGGAAGGAAACGTCCGACGTCGGCTGAACGATGTGTGCACGCAACATACAATGCGGCCAGACCACATCCGCCGTTGGCAAACCGATATGTGCATGCTATGGACGATAGTGGCAGCCAACGTCTGACGTCGGATGATCGATGTGTTCAGGCCATGGCAATAGTGGAAGCCCACGTCAGTTGTCGGCTGTTTGTTATGTGCTGGCCAAAGGCAGTGCGGGCAGACCACGTTTGACATTGGTTGATCGAGTTGTGCAGGCCACTGAAAATACGGCCAGGCCACGTCCGACGTCCATAGACCGATGGGTGCAGGCTACGGATGATGCTGGCAGGCCAATTCCGAAGTCGGCTGACCGATGTGTGTAGGCCACGTCCAACTTCAGCAGACCGATGTGTATAGGCTACAGACAATGCTGGCAGGCCACGTCTGACGTCGTCTGACCGATATGTGGAGGGCAAGGATGATAGTAGCAGCCCACGTCCAACGTCGGCTGACGATTGTGTGCAGGCCAAAGGCGATGCTTGCAGCCCACGTCCGACGTCGGATGACCGTTGTGTGCAGGCCATAGGAATTACGACCAGGCTACGCCCTACATCGGCTGACCAATGTGTGCAGGCCAACGGTTATGCAGGCTGGCCACGCCCGACGACTAATCAGCGATGTGCATAGGCCACGGCCGATGCGGGCAGTCCACAACCGACGTCGACTTAGCGATGTGCACAGGCCACGGCCGATTTGGGCAATCCACGACCAATGTCGCCTGGCCGATGATGCATGTCGTTGGCCGATGTCGCTTGCCTGAAGTGCACAGACCACGTCAGGTGCGTGTAAAAATCATGCTGATACTGCCTGTCGTTGGCCGACGCCGATGTCGCCCAGCCTATGCTAAAATGCCACGGCTGATGCTACCTGCCATTAGCAGACGTCCTTTGCCTGATGCGCACATGCCACGTTAGGTGCGTGCAGGCCTTGGCTGATGCTGCATGCCGTTGGACAACGTCGTTTTCCAGATGCGCACATGTCGTGTCTAATGCATGCATGCCTTCGCTCATGCCGCCTGCCGTTGGCCGAAGCCGCTTGCCCGATGCCCACATGCCACTTTCGATGCGTGGCCTACTTGGAGCTCTTGATTTCGTTGCGCATATTCTGACTTGAAGGAGTAGGCATCGTTTTTCCAGAGAATCATAATGAACATGTACA